>MU948612.1:0-13874 GCA_036418165.1 Cooperia oncophora
GCTCACTCGGCTGACTTGATTCTTTCCTTTTTATGTGCACTAAATACCTGCCTACCCCACCCTTACTCCTTAATAAATCACCTAGGTTGGCGCCGCAAAACCACTACATCTTTGGCTACTAATATAACCACTTTTTTGGTTCAAGTTGATTTGTGACAAATTCCCCCCTCCCCCTCACAACCAACGTCAATTCGGAAGAATAGGAAAATTTTTGGAGAATTGGGTAGGAAGTTGTAAAGTTCAAGGAGATAATAGGTAGGAAAGGGGGATCGTACAAGAAGGTCGTATAAACATGAATGGAAGGTCGTACAAATAAGGATGAAACTTCGGACGGGTCGTATTAAAGAATTCAATTCTGGGAGCCGTAGTGACATCACTCCCACCGTTCACGATGCTGTTCCCCGACTATAGAGACATTTTTCCTAGAACGAAATAGGAGTTCAAGATAATTTTTTCCAAAAGTTATGCTTCCCTCTAGCTCCCCTTAGACGGTTTGCTTAGGCGACATCTCTGTTAACTTTCCTTGTCGGCCGAATGTCAATCCTTGTGAGGGGGTTTTAGAGCTACAACAACGTCATTGTTCTCACATTACCTGGGAAACTTTTTCAATGACAACGGCTTGTTTGACAATGCGTTTTTGATGACACACCTTCCGACGTCAATCCCCTTAGCTGAGGGGGCATTTTTGCAACTTTCTCTCGTCAATTACAGAATGACACAAACGCTATGAAACCCAACGATCTACCAGTTCCATTTTGAGTGACTACGTAGCCTGTGCCGCTTATACACAGTAGGAGGCGATTTGGTTTAGGGTTGAGTAGTAAATACATGCCTAAAGAATGCGGTATGCATTTAGTTTGATTACGTATCTCAAAGGCATTTGACACGATAATTTGGTACTTTGTCTAAAACGCTAGCGGGGAGTGGGAAAATGGCGAAAAAACGAAGTGAAATGCTCAAAAACGTGCGAAAAAAGTCTTCGTTCTTCATGACTCGAAATACTTTCGGACGAGTTTTCCGTAGGCATCGTGCCAATAACCGCTGCACAAGTGCATGTATGTGCTCATACATCCATGCAGCAGTGCGACCGCTTCATATCAATCCTTTTCGTTCATATTACTTCGCAAATGAAGCAAGACAAGCACCAGTACGGTCGTCTATTTGTGGGTGGCGGGCCGGGCGGGCGGTGGGCGTTCGGGTCGGTATGTTGCAGCTTGATAGGGCCTTATAAGGGTACCTTCCTCGGGAAAGGCGCTACACAGCGCCTGCTCAGGGGCGCGGAATTCCGTTGGGAGGCAATCCTACTCGTTTAAGGGATTTATCGTGCCAACTGCCCTTAAAAACGAGGCCGAGCTTCAGCTCTGAAAAGTATACTCGGTTGCCAAGCTCTCATCGCAAGCTATAGACCCCACATACTGCCACGACGAACATCCTTAGCAGGTTTTCAATGCAGTTCTTTGTCTGTGATCGAGAAAGAGGGTGTTTTTGAGGATTTAGCAGACTTGGAAAAGAAATAAAAGTCTAAATTTCATTCTGAAGTATCGTGAATGGCGTATTATTTTGAAGTGTTATGCTCCCCTTGATAGACACAGGTGAGTTACCCACCTTGTTTCCCTTGTACCCTTCTCCTGACGCCAATGAACTATTTTCCGGTGTTCCGATTTGTCAAAGTATTCTTACCTAGATTCTATGAATCCCTGAGATGCGGTAGGCAAAGCGTGACATTTTCTCAAATTGATGCATCCCACGTGTAACCCACTCTTCGCAATAATCAAAAGGACGTCGCAGCCATACCTGACTTGTCCCAGAGGATTTAGAGGTGTACACTCGAAGCGGCTAATCTATCGACTCCTTTCTCAGAAAATAACTGAATGACTTTCATAAAGGTGAGCATGAATATCGCCTAATAGACGTCAAGTTGCTTTTTTATTGAATGAAATTACCCTCCTTCCGCAATCTTCTTAAATTAACTCTGACTGGGTTACGTATTCAATTTCCGCTACAGTAGTGCAGTTGTATCTGACAATTCCTGACGAAAACATACAAATTATCGTAATTGATAGCTAGTAGTAGATACGCAATTAGCTTAGCTGCCTGTAAGGTTATTTTGTCTTTTTTAACTCACTCACCTCTTCACAGACGCGAGGAGACGGGCAAGAGAATCGTAATTCGCCGCTTCGGCGCACTCGGCGATGGACGCGGCGTTTCTTAACTCGTGTTAACCTGTCGATTAGAGCACCGGACACCATGTAGACCCCGTCATCGTAGACATTGATGACTATGTTTCGGTGAATTGCCTTGTTGTCGCCATCTACTACCTGGAACCATCGTCATTTGCGGGCGCGACGTCGCACGCGACGCCCACCAGCGCGGCGAATTACGATTCTCTTGTCACATGCCCATTTCTACGATTATATGTCTATTTGTTCATTTGTCTTTTCGTTTAAGTTGCGCCGTTTGCGCTACTTATCATTCCATTCTATTTCTAGTGTACAGGGGGGGCGAGCAGGGAGGGGGCATTCAACACTTTCGCCAGTTTCCTTTGCTAGTTTCTGTTGAATTACGCATCATCCTGTAGCAGCTAGCCAGCCAGCCTAGAATCTAGTGTACACCGGGGGGGGGCCAGAAAAAAGAACTTTCTTCTCGACTTTTCAATGCGAAATAAGTTACACTTTACTGGATTCTGACCTTGGACATTTTCATCATAAAACTCACCAGCTCATTGCACACGATCGCTTTCGATGTAGCCGTCAGCGTTCACGTTCAGTCCGGGATCCACGAAGACAATATCGGTCTTACTATTCAAGAAAACTTCCGGCCCATTCCATTCAACCCGCTGCTTTAGCCGACTGCCCGGTTTAAGATGATCCTGAACCACAATGACGTTGTCGGAGCTGCTCGATGTTACAGGTCTTCCAGTTCAAGAGTGCCGGTCTCCACTTAGCTGGCCATGGGTGGCTCCACACAAGAAATTTCGCCAGTGTTTTTGGAGGTGATGCTGGATTCCGTAGGCTTCCAGTGGGAGTTTGCCATTTGGAGTAGCCTTCATGTCTTGGTGTACGTGAAAGGTGATGGACGAGAGAGACCACTTCTACTTTTCGAGAAACATCTTGGATATCTTCCGTCCTGGTAATCGTATCCACGCCTTTTATCTGGGCTGCATAAACTTTACTGATACGTGACTTGGCCAGGTGTCTTTTCCCTCGTGGATATAACTGCATAGGTGTTCACAGGCGTACAGCAGCGAAATGATTTGCATATGGAATGTGGCGAAACTCCCCATCAAGCCAATTGCACCTTTCATGCTACATCCGTGAAGAGAACTAATTAAAGAAGGGCTTATGTAACGAAAGGTCTTGCTGTAGGCAAGTAAATGGAAGAAGCCCAAAGGGAAGGGCTAAAATGATGGGGAAATAAGGCACATGGGCTCATGAAAGCCAAAAGCCTCGAAATAGGAAATTTTTGTGGAAACCACACAACAAAGAAATGAGTAATCTAATATGAACATCAGCTCACTGTCGGTAGCATTCTATTTTCCGATCCCTTCATTATTTACCCATGTTTCAATTATTCCTCCCACTTTGATGTAATTGTGAAAAACCGTTACAAATAGAAGCAACGCAGTTCTGGCGATTCTCGTTCTCCTAATAGAAACTGGGCGAGATTCCAATTCTTTGACCTCTAGGGAAGTCGACAATCCTTCGGTATCCCTTTTTCGGTTTTATTAATCCTTCGCTCTAATTTTGAACCATTCAACGCATTTCATTTAGAACCTAAGAGCATAGCTAACGGTCCAAATTCACGAATACAATCAGGAGAAGCCTACTTCCTTATGATTATAATTATAGTTAGCTGCCTCTAATTTGTCCCGCTTGGGTGATATGATGTGATCAGGTACTCAGACTGCGGATAGTGGGGCGTACCTGAACATTGTAAGAAAACGTTTGTTAGAAAAGATTGTCTGGGATGATACTTTTAATATGGAGCTCGCGAGCTCCATATTCACGGATATGAGGCCATACCTCGTCTGGAATCTGCCAACCCCTGTCCCATAAAATCAACGAGCTCCAACCACTCTTGAATGAGTGTGAGAAAAAAGCAAAAATTACAAGAGGAATTCGATCCTCTAGTGTTTCGATCTCTCTGGACTCACACAAACCACGTTATGGAAAACATAGTTATGTTGTTCAAAACGCATCAATATCTCCACGACCCCATATACTGATTTGTTCTTTACGCTGATGAACCGCTAAATCATAAACTATGAAACGCTCTTTTTGACTTTCAAATACTGGACTCAAAGCGAATTTCTTCGAGCTTTTGCTCCTTCTCTTTTTTCCTTTCCCACATGTTTTGCGATCGTTCGAGAAACGATGAGCTCGAAATTACACCGTTGATGACTGTGCTGCATATAGAGAACTGGGCTGACTAGGATTGTTTGTTGGTCTTTAATTATTTCCTAATCCTTTTGATTGTCCATGGGAGGAAAATGCAACGAGTGTGCTGCGTGAATTCACACGCGTTCATTTCAGCATCAACTTACCTAATGGTGAGCAATAATTACTTTTTCAAAGGCAAATTCCGTGATCAACCAACGTGCAGAAGCCCTTCCTTGGACTACGTGCGGTCTAATCAACAAGGTCTTTACCGTATCCTCCTACTAATTTTTGATCTCCACCATTATCACATCACTCTTCCATCATCACACGGCGGGGGGGGGTCTCCACCACGTGTAGATCCTCTCGGAAATCATTGCCTGTTACTCTCTTGAACGCTCTTTCGTGCTTTCTATTCCACTGTTGATTTGCCCTGCATCTTGACATCGTGCACTGCCCACGAATGGCAATCACCGGCTCTGCATTTAAAGATACATTCTTCGATTACATCTTATTCGTGGTAGGGTTCTAGAATAAGCAGCGCAATCCGCATTTGTATGTTGCACTGTCTGGCTGATTAGGTGGGGCAGGTGTAGTGGTAGAGGGCCAAGCCTAGTCCTGCTCACTACGCTGGGGACCAGAAGCCAGGTCGACTTCCGCCCGTGCCAACCAAGCCTTCTACCCTCCGGGGATAGTGAAACGGTGTTTGGTATCGGAGGTTTGAAACAGTGATTCATTAATCTGGCCCCGTAATCTGGCCTCACTGTACATGCTACACACTCACTTTGATTCTGAATGGAATTGAAGTATGTACCCTATTCCGTGGAGGGATTGATTAATAGCGGCAACTCAATCTTTTATGCTTTTATTTGAATAACCAGTTCAGAAAAAAGCAAAAGAACTCTTTGGAGACGCGCAAAACGAGATTTTTTGCGTTGGATAAGTTTGACGCATAGAGGCGCAGAGACCCTTGGAGGAGAGCAGAGTTACATTCGTGGACGCCAGAGTGCAGGCAACGGAGATGGAATCTGTCAGAGTGAAGCATCAAGTCGTGGAAATTTGCTCGTACGAGTTGCAGAAGTATTCACGCGACCCTCGCCGCTCATTGGTTTCCGAAACAATTGTGATTGGCGCGCTGCACGGCCCATTGGATTTTCAACAGATTCCCATTCATCTGAAAAAAATAAAGATTTATTCGCGAGTGGTTTCTGCAAGGGGACAGCCGGAGTTTGTGATTGCGGGGAAAGATTTGACCAAGTATACTCGAAATCCCGGAGATCGGGTAGGCGTGGCTGCATGCTTCAACTTAACCTGGAGGTGTCTATGCTTTTGGTGAGATATTTTCATCCTGATACAATGGTTGTCGTGTCTGTGCCCAACACAGAACAATATGGCAGTTGTACCGGACTGGAATATTCCACGAGTAAGCAGTTCCGTGCCATATTCAAATGCCACGCCTACTCTAGCTCAGGGATAAGGAGTGTACACCAAGGCAAATATGGCATGGCGGCTCTGGCTCAAGACCATTAACGTGAAATTTTATTTCTGACCTTCTTTAATGTAGACGACTTCGTTTCGAGCAAGTGAACTCATTTTAAACAGTGTTAAATCAGCGCTCCTATATCGGATATCTGCGTGGCTCGAGTTGTTTAAAGAATGCGCCGCGGCTCCCATGGGGAAAAATGGACCGGAGAAAGCTAGACCAGCCTGACCTCTTCCTTTTGCGGTTGTCAAAGGACAAAACTTGATTTGTCCATTGGTGTAATCCACCATTTATTATTAATTTGTCATGAATTCTCTTGCGATCAACTGAGCTGAATACCGCGCTCCACAAAAGAAACTGCAATGTCGCACAAAGGTTGCCACTGCTGTTTTCCTTTACTAACACCGATATGTACGATTCCCCCCTTCCCCCCCCGCCTCCAGCGGGTCACATGAAGACCCCCAAGTCACGAACTTTGCCAAGACACGCTTGCGGTGGAAATCTCACCTAGTACCCATAGGATGGGTGACATAAGACTGGAAAAGGAGCTTCCATAAATATGTAGGTCACGTGTTACTGGTATTCTCAGGAAATTTTAGCGTTACAATGTATGTTCACGACCTATATATAGTAACCAGTCGCCTCGCCGGCTGACGCCGGCGTGGCTCCTTCTGATACGGCCCGGCTGCGCCGGGCGGGCGCGGCTTCGCCGCGCGTGCTTTCTTTCACATATTTCTAGATTCAACTGATATCCCCCTTTTGTTCTGTACTCCATTTTTTTCCGGTGTCTGAAGTACTCTTGAGCTATTTTACAGATTCTTCGTCTGACTCCGTCCACCTCGGAGCAGGCCCCGCCCACAATGTTTGTGCCCCACAATCCTCACCGACGACCCTCTCCTGACCTTAATCCACGTTTTTTCCGGTCTTTGAAAGTGCTCTGGGACAGTTTAGGGAAATTTCGTCTGGCTCCGCCCACCTCACGCTGGCCCCGCCCACAATGTTTTTGCCCCACAATCCTCACCCGCGACCCTCTGCTGACCTTGATCCACTTTTTTCCGGTCTTTGAAGTGCTCTGGGACCGTTTTACAGATCTTTTGTCTGACTCCGCCCACCTCGGAGCAGGCTCCGCCCACAATGTTTTTGCCCCACAATCCTCACCGACGACCCTCTGCTGACCTTAATCCACTTTTTTTCCGGTATTTGGAGTGTTCTGGAACCGAGCTACAAACATTTAAAATGAATACCCTGCGATTTAGGGCAAGCCCCGCCCACTGTGGGCGGGTCTCAACACGCTTTGAGCGTGCCCTATATTCGCCAGATATTTACATTCTAAACTGAGCTTTTTGCGACTTCCAAACACTCTCGCGAACCGGGTTACTGAATTTTGCGAGAAGCACCGCCCACCTTGAGTACGCCCCGCCCATTTAGGGTGTACCTGCCACAGTTAGTCTGGCGACTCCTTACTAACCTTATTCCCTTTTTCCCCCATCTTTAGGCTGCCCCGGAAGCGAATTATGAACATTTTTGTGCGGAACCCCAAACTTTCGGGAGTGCCCCGCCCACTGTGGGCGGAGCTTCCCTTAGGTCAAGTGTGCTTTTTATTTCTTGTCCCACGCCCTACCCATCCCCACCTTGACCGGACCTCTCCAAGTCGTTCTTCAGGTCGAACCGAATTTCCGGACAGACAAACTTACAAACAAACAAACAAACTTACAAACAAACTTACAAACAAACAAACAAACTTACAAACAAACAAACAAACTAACAAACAAACAAACAAAACAGACAAAGCGAATTATATATATGGGGTGATCATTTCTTCATTAGAAGGAGAAGGTATTAACGGGTTCATACCAGGTGTCGTCGTGCAATTTGACCGGGTCCCTCTAAATCATGAGAGGAGAGGATGCCCGAGAAATGTCATAACTCAGTTTGCCATCTTTATTGCTTGACGGTATTCTCCCTTCTTCCAAACGTAGCGGTCATCCATCTCTTCATTCCTTCCATTATCCTCTTTATCGTGTCCTTTTGAGTTCCTCCTTTAAAGTGCCTTCTATTTGGATTCTGGCATGCTCCTACTGGTTTCAGCTACCACCACTTATTAACACGGTTAAAAACGTACTTCCGTCCGTTTTCATTTCGCGAGATCTTTTTATGGGAGATTTCAGCAATTATTTTATTGTTTCAGAAATTATTTTGTTATTTGGTAACCGTTGTAGGTTGCCACATTATCATGGCTGTTCAGCAGTTTCAAGTAGCTGCACTAATAATAGCCTTGGTGAGCTTGTTTTGTTCAATTTTTTTCAACAACAACAATTACTGCAGGACAAAAGAAGAAAAGCATTTAACAAACGTATCAGAGATACCTTTTGTCGTAGTTGGTCAAACTCGCTGCATTGGGAGCAATGTAGCCGAACTCAGAAGGACTGATATGATTTAGACACAGACGGTCTATAAAGTCCAATAACAGCCTGGGGTCAGGAAAGGAAATTTCAAATAGTGCTGCCTCGGCACATTTCATGCGGAGTTGACAGAATCACACCTCTTGAGCTGGTGTCAGGTCCTGGTGTCGTCGGCGAGGCGATGGCAGTTGGCGTCGACGGCGAGCTACTACCTGTGCTCTAGAGTGGATAGTACAGTCCTCATCATTGCGGACTGTCGGGCGGCTGAGCCGCGCTGCACTGTGACGCGACAGCGGCTGCGGCTCGGTGACGGCGAATCAGCTGATTTCCATGGAATTCGGCTGCGAATTCCCACTTTTTCAGCTCTTCAAGCTTCGAAAGTGGAAGGTGAGTTATTTTGAACAATTTTAAATTGTACTGGCTCTGAATGAATCTGAAAGAATGCAAGCCATTTGAATAAATGCCTGAAATAAGGCAAAATACAAGGAAAAGAGCATAATAATAGACATAAAAATAAAGGAAATTAGAGCCAGTACAATTCAAAATTGTTCAAATGACTCACCTTCCACTTTCGAAGCTTGAAGAGCTGAAAAAGTGGGAATTCGCAGCCGAATTCCATCGAAATCAGCTGATTCGCCGTCACCGAGCCGCAGCCGCTGTCGCGTCACAGTGCAGCGCGGCTGTGCCGCCCCGACAGTCCGCAATGATGAGGACTGTAATTATTGATCAAAGGTTAAACTTATCGCTTCAACACATATGTGATAAGTACATGCCCGCTAACGTATGTCATAGACGGCGTTCATGCCATCTATTAGAAAAGTGCTGCGCTGTAATTATAAGGAACTCAATGAAGAAAATAGACAAGGCACGGTGCAGAAAAAAAACAGGCATTCAAATTATTGCACTTTCCGTTCATCTTGAAGGCATGGTCCGCGATCAGGTATAGAAGTTGAAAATATGGCGTCGGGAGGGTAGTGTGGTCCGCGACGAACAACCTTGTACCGGTTTCGCGGCAAAAAATTGTAAGGGAGGGGCGCTATAGCGCAATATAGGTTCAGTGGTTCCTCCTTTTTTCCAGTGGCTTTGCCTTTGAGGTCTTCTTCTGCGAGAAAACCTTATTTTCATGTTGGTCAAATATGCCCGTTTCAGATCTCCGTGATCGGTGTGACGTGCAATTGCTTCGTGCTCATAACCATTCAACGAGCGCCAAGAATGGCTAACTCTTTTGGGCGTATTAGCGCAAGTTTGGCCGCATTTGAAGCCTTGATGCTGGCGATATTCGTATTTTACTATACTCCGATGGTGTTTTTGTGAGTTTGGTATGGTTTATGAGTTGCTGAGAAATCAAGTTGACCGTTCACCGTCACATCTGGTCACTCACAAACTCAGAAAGTAAAGAGTTTGAAACAAAAAGGCGCTCCAAATGTGGTGCCACGGGGAATCACCAGGACTTCAAGGAATTTGAAGTGTAGCAGTCCTACTCACTCCTTGTAGATGATGGCGCATGTTGAAATATGGGTTGAGCGCCCTTTTGTAGAAGGGCAACACGGAGTTGCTTTGGGCTTTTTCGAAGAGCTTCAGCAAAGCTCCGGCACTGTTCCGCGTAGGTACCAGCGTTGACTATCTGCGCGTGTTGCAGCAGTCACTAGGCAGCACGCCTTACTACCGAGAAAGCTGGAGCCGAGAGTGACACATTACCTCGGGTTTCTGTTGAGTTGGTGAGTCTTGACTGTAGAGCAGTCAGTAAGCATGCCGTGCATCCGGGTAGTACACCTCAATAGATTGTCGAGGGTGATGCATTGGAGGGGTACGTCAGTGCATGACTAGTGATGCTGCTGCAGCCGTTACTGTTTGTCAGCTCCGAAACGTTCATAGAAGCGTTCGAGCTCACCTCAACCCATGGCACAGGGGCTTTTTGTAAAGGATTACTTGACAGATGAGATAAAGCTGATTTTGAGACCGTTTCCGAAGCTCTTGTGCTATGACCCGACAAACGGTAGTATTAATGCTTGGTCCTAATGTAACATCATTTTGACGGGTCAGCCGACTCTGGAGGAGTTAGCAGTTTTATCTATTTGAAAAAGGCTCGACCTGGGATTGAATCTGCAGACGGTGCGCGTGCTAAACAGCTCCGGTTGCTTACGCACGACCTTGGCTTGAGGAGAAAACTGCTTTTTCTCCGACATTTTTTAGCGTTACCGTACTCTTCTGTGGGATAGAAGCAAGAACTTTGCTCATTTCAGCGATATTGAAGCTCTTAAAAAATATTCGTTTTATTGTGGAGGTCTTCTGCTAGGGTGTTTCCAAGTTGCTGTATACGGGCATGTTCTGATATCATTCAATCGTTTGCGCCTATATTTTTTCCGACCTTCCACTATAGCAGAGTATACGTGAGTTGAACTTCCGATGTTAATGTTATGAACCAGTGCATCGGCGCAGTTCTTAGAGTAAGGGGTTGGCTCGTATGTTCCAACCGAACATTTTGTGCGAAGAGTGATGTTTTGCCATGTTTTTCTGCGCTATCATTGAGATCACAGGGATCAGCGGTAACAGAGAGCAAGTGGCTCCTGGACAACAAAAAATGTATTAAAAATCTATTTATCTCCGGATAGTAAATAAAGGTTGACGGATAGACCCAATGCCTGTATTGTAGCTATTCTTATAATGCGTAGTGTTAACGGTATTCCGTTTTACAAATATTACCGAAGCAAAAGTTTCATTTTTATTTGTTCAGTATTAGAAACAATAAGTGGAAGTGAGTATTTCAGGCTATATACTACCACAGCTTATATTGCTTTGATTTTATTGGCAGTTACTACCGCAACGGTTTTTATTTATATATTAGGTAAGGAAGCTGTACTCTCAGTCGGATTCTGGAAAGATGTGTAGAGGTGAGAGAATATTGTTGCGATCAAGGAATGGATTTAGTACGAGCACAGGAAGAACGAAGAGAGTGATCGGACGAGATCACCGGGCGAGTGCTGTTGTGGTCGATGTGGTTGCGCCATTGATCACAGCTGATTTCCTGTTGCCAATAATGTCTCTGCCGATGTTCTTTAGCAGGTCTTCTATCATTATGGATAGCAGAGCGGCGGGCGGGGTCAATGAAAATGGGTCGGGCCAATGAGAGGAACGACAATGTCCGCCCTCCTCCCTCACCTTTGCGCCGCAAAAATGGTGCAGTCGCTGCCTCTGCGGGGCCTGTCTACCTGCTCACGAAGGGAGGGGAAGATGTCAGCTGATCGCGGGCAGTGCCTTTAATTGGATGTCCCTTTCAGAAAAATTGTCCGGAAGTGAAACAAAAAAACTCGAGCACTACTTGGAACGCTCTGACATTTTGAGTTTTTATTCTCAGCGATTGAGTTTTGCGAGGACAGGAGCGAATGACAGTTGAATGGAGAAATGGGATTGTATCGGGTATATATGGCGCCTAGAAGAAAAGTCTTCGTCCCAGTTGATCTGTTTTTGCTGAAGTATCTGTGGACCGTGTGGCCGAAGGTTTCTTGGAGGCTGCGTTAGCCACATCACTGTCTTAGTGTGGCTCTTTCCACATCTTTCCCATCGTTCGGTCAGTGGCATAGACGTGAATTTCTCCATTATCACACCACATAGTAACAACAGTATCCACTTTCTCCAGGACATCATATTTCACCGTCAGGCGTCACCAAGCTTCGTCCTCTTAGCTCGCATCTCCTCCACTGTGGGAAACAGATGGAATCATCGCAGAACGCATCTACGCTGATCCAGCGGTTCCACAATGAAGAATGCTGCAGGTAACGGCTTTAAGGGGTCGTCACGTCCTTTGGCAAAGCCGTTGTTCAGGGAGTTTCGAGATTTTCCTTCAAGCAGTAGTGCGGAGGTGTCAGAGTTTAAGTTGCTATTCCAATCATGTAGGCATTCTATTGGCGCCATCCAAGAAATTTCAGAACTCAGGAAGATTCACAAGGTGACCACTAGACAGCTTGAACTTCTTCTAAGGTGGAAATTCCCATTCGTAAGTCACACACACCGTTTCTTCCACTGCGAAACGGTTAGCATCGCTGCTCGGCAGTGCAAAGGTCTGCAGTGGGTAAACTTCATTTGAGTCTGAATTTGCAAGTTTCAAAGCGCCTGATTTTGCGCGGGTGAAAAGTCATTGTTTATACTTTTACTATTACGATTCGTAGCGCCTATTGCGCGATGAGTTGACTATTATACACAGCGAATCTTATTAATACAAATAGTTGGGTTTGCAACATTATGGTCGATGTTTCTCCACTTTAAGAAGCGAGTGGAGCATTTCAGGACATTGCCGTTTCATGTATTTCGACGACTACTGGAGATTTGGATTCGATTATACTCCTAATTGTCCGACGATCCCCTTTCCGACAAATGCTGAATGTTTTGCAACATGCCTACTCATTGTTTTCCTTTTGGACTTTGCAGCAATTTATCGCGTCCGGATGTATAACAAAGGAGTGAGTATTATCCTCATAATAACATGCGCTAAAGAGCCTACAGTTGTTAAAATCCCCAGAAACTGCTACTCATTACAACCCAGTATGGTGCTGCCCTCTTTCGATAAAAAATGAACAAGGCATCAATCGAAAACAAAACAAACTAAAAATCTAGCGTCGCTTTGGTAAGGAAGTTAGATAATCCTTCATATGAAGATCTCACCCGACTCGGAAAATGGGCCGTCCGCCATCGACTATTGTTCTCGTCTCTATTTGTGAAGGTCCTTGTCAGTGTGTATTTCAGATTGCTAAGGGTAATCTCAACAAATGCTGGAACTCAAGAAGAAAAAAAGAAGAAATAAATTTTCTTAAGCAGGTACAATGGAAAGCAGTTACACATGAGATTGAACTGTTACGTAACCACTTTTCATAGGCATCTCTTCGAGCTAGTCTTTTCGCTGTCGGCTTGATAATGTATTATGTGCTGCCATATTATTTCGCAAATGTATGGGTGAAGTTTTTGTTTGGTCCAGTAACATGGGTGTCAGAAATGACGGCCGATGGGTAAGTGAATCCTACGAGCTAAACGAATGTTGAAAAACACTTTCTGCTCATAGATGAGATCCATTTCCTGTACAAACCACATTATAGACGAATCTTTTGAAGAGAAAGTTAAGGCTGTAGAACATGGAGGATGTCGTGTGAGGGTGTCTTCCTACTATCCACTATTCCTGGCATCTTATCCGGCCGTCGGGCCCCTCTTACCCAGCATCAGTGTGCGGAAGTGGATCTGGGCCCGGTACGGGTTGGTGCGGGGGACTTTCGGAATGCTCGCGTTCGCGCGTCTACGGTGTTGCCAGGTGCGTCGTTGCTATCCTGAACCTGAAGGGTTTTACTGACAGTACGCTGTTAACTCTTAGCCACGCACTCGAAAGTAACCCACTTACCTGAGCCCATGCCACGCGCCTTACCTAAGGATGACTTCTCGCATGGCTGACTAACCCTGCGACACTACTAACACCTAACTCGAACCTGCAGAAGGCATATCAGAATAACTGACGAATATCTACACAAAAAATGCGATGGTTATACAATGATAGAAGAGTAACACGCAAGAGTAATGAATTGATTTTCTACTCTATGTAACAAGCAAATTATGGAGTAAGAATAGGAAAAA
>MU948619.1:0-10271 GCA_036418165.1 Cooperia oncophora
CAAACAAAAACGTAGCAAATTGCATATGGCAGGGACCAGCGTCCCTCAAACACGCTTCTATGCTGGACGATCTCTAAGTTATTTGTGGCAATAAGTTCTGAGTGGGCGGAGCCTGTAGGGAAGTGGTCAAGCGTGACAGGCTACGGAAGTCATTCTATGTACAATATCCGTGATATGGTAAAATTGTAAAAAATGCAGTGTTAATACAGATTATAGAGCATAAAATGTGCAAACTAGGTCAGCAGCGAAAAGGGGGCATGGCAATCCGGGGCGGGGCTTTTCATGGGGTCCAGTGTAGAGAAGGTAGGTTTATACGGTGATAATACACATGATGATGACACAAAAATACAGATACGAATGATTATGGGTGGGTACCTCATACACTGGTGTGCCGCTCCTGTGTGCCATATAGCAGCAATATGAACGTGGAACGACCTAACCGTAAGTGCCCCACTCCACCTTACCCCCCCCCCCAAGATCATGTGATTCGGAACTTTGGGTAGTCACATTTATTGCTAAGCAGATTGCAACTAATATTTTGCCTTATAAGTGAGGAAGGGCTTAATGTCATCTTCGGAGTCTAGGAGAGAGGTAGTTATTTCTCGAAGCAAAAATGACTGACCGAAAGAAGATTTCCAACGATAGGATAGGGAAATGGTCCTTTTGGATAGCGTTTGGTGTTTTCGTAGAATCGCCAAACATAGATTGCTGCAGCTGTCGATAATGAGAGTAGTAGTAAGAGAAAGAACATTTCTTGTTTGATGTAATAGGGGAAGTCGGCGTCTTTAATACGGGCGCTGATTGCTGTAGTTTGTGCATTTTTGTGCGCTACAATGTGCTATGACGACGGTACACACAAGTGCGTAAACAAGGCTGAAAGCCGCCACGCCATCACTCCTATGGAAATAAATGGCAAATTCGAATATATAATTACCAGCGCATTGTACAGCAGTTTGTAGAGCTAGACAGCGAAACTGCAAAGGTAAGTCAAGATTGATATCAGCGGGAAACGAAGCCAATGGATGAAGTTTCAGCGGAAGCAACTCCTGTACCGCACCTTGAAAATAGGCCCACATTTTGAGATCTCGTTGAACTCCCTCAACACGAATATCACATTGCGTTTAGGGTGTTGAAGGGGCAGAACGCCTGACGTCCACGTCACAGACACCGGCGCTGAAAGACAGTTTGGCGCCGACGTTGAACACGCGTGTGCTACACGTTTTCGCGTCAAGCGGATGCGATTGAACTGCTTTCGGATAGACAAACCTCAAGACATCAAGCTCAAAATTGAAAGCTCAGACCAGTGCAAATTTCGCCGAAATCATTAGGTTTTTAGGGAGTGGTTCATACCCTCATTGGCAATTAGTTGGGCAGTTAGCTAGTTGGTTAGTCGCTTATTAGTCGAAATAGTGTAAGATCCGTTCGATAGATGAATGAAGGTTTGCCCTGCAACGTGCTTCGGGCTGAAGATGTTCATTTCCGACGGTCTGTTTGTTCTCCGTTGAACGGCTCGTCCAACATCGCTTCTTATCAATTAAAGGCACATTCCGCGATAAAATAAGGCTATGACCTCTCAAATGTGTCGGACGATCCGGAAGGCGATTTTTGAGGCTGCGCTACTTTCAAAATGTGAAAAACGGCAAGAACTCCGCTAGAAGCTGACTAATTAGGCCCATGGACACCCCTTAGGCCCATGCGACCCTCACCGGCTGCTAGCTACTAGCTAGTCACCACTATGTTATCTTTCTCTATAACATTTCAGACTGCTTTTTTCTGCTGCTTTTCTCCGCTAATCAGATACTTAGCACTTTTTTGTGCCATATTTGAGTTCCGTTTCCGCATTAGCGGTCGCTGACCTGTGGCCTTTAAGCGTTCTGGCTGATACCCCAGAGCAGGTCAGGATGCGCCTTCTCTCATTTATAAGTGCTCATGTTCTGATGAACACACCAAAGTGAGTGCATGTGGAGGAATCCGCAAACGGCACCATTGGTACACTCCTCTCGCCAAGGATCACCGCACAATCTCTCTTTTCACACAAAATGGCGACTTCCATGAACAACTGGGTTGTAGTTGGCTACCGTACTCCCAGGAGACTTGCATCTCTTCAGAAGTACGTAACATATTCCAAAAACGTTCCGAACACTGCGGGTGAACCTGGGCGGCTCAGATTCGCTGTGCAAAACATCTTCTAAACTCTTCTCGGGAATTTCAAAGATATGTTAGAGCCTGCAAGCGAGTAAGTCACTCCCTCAGCTGCCAAGCCATTTTTAGAGATGTTCATAGAATGTCTGGGCAGATTCTGGAAGTGCGAAGTTCTCAGTGTGCAAAACTCTCAAAACATGTAGGTATACTATTTACAACTAGCCCTTCGACCTCAGAATCGTCAAAGAATTTGAGAGAATTCCCGTTTCCCATAAAAAAAGTTGATCCTCCACGCGCACTATGGAATGCTGCACCCCTACTACTGCCGCACTTCCCACACGTGCACCACTATTCCAACCTTTTCAACTAAATTTCCTTTTTCTGTACCATTTCAGCCGAGCGCCTAGTCCGGCTCAGAATTCAAGCGTTCCATTTTCGGAGGCCGGTGATACGTGTCTTCCAAACTCGCCTGAAAAATGAAGATTTTGACTGTTTATTTGACCTCGCAACTGTTTATCATACAGTTCACGTGAAGAACAAAGGCTTTTTTGCAGGTTTTTGACCGTTCACTTCGCTTTTCTGTCATTTTCCCCGCTATATAGCACCCCTGCTACCATCTTAGACCGAGTACCAAATCATCGCGCCAACTGCCTTTGACGGGTTTACTCCCTCACTTTTCCCCCTTCAGTCCATGCTTTCCCAGCGGATAGTAAGATGAACGAAATAGCGATGTCAGTAGGACTCTTTCCCAAATAGGACTCCGTACGACCCATTCCAGCACAGCTCAATTCAAAATTCGAGTTTTATGCTACTTCTGTGCTTCAGAGCAGGCCAACATTAGAGAGTTTTCTGGGTACCCTTTACTGGAAGGCAAGAAAGCTAAGCTTTTGTGATATGGAAAACAAGTGAGGGAGGCCCGTATCCCAGCTTGCTTGGGTCCCACAGAATGGGTGACCCTATTTGACACACATTTTTAGTTTGGATGTCGAACTACCGGGTTCATGATGACCCAGTATGCAATGCGATAATAATCTACCCGAAACTCATACCGATAGTAGTCGCGAAAGTCACCATAAATTAACGATTGGCGTATAACACCTGCTTGAGAAGCGTTTTCGTCGCAACTTCAAAAGAGAGCGCCGTATCGTTGACCGGCTTGAAAGGCTAAAGACAACAAAACAAATAAAAAATCCGCTAAAGATTGCTTGGAGCAGCAATGCTGCCCCCAATGTAGCAACTGCACCAATGAACTCACTTCCAGGCCTAAGCCTCTTTGGCTGCCCAACGGGATCCCCACCCCTGGACGAAGACGCTGAGACACAACCTCGTATTCTCTGTAAAGAATACCTGTCAATTCTTGTAACTACAACAGATGGGCGTAGAACGCGAAAGAAAGCAATTGTCCCCAACCCCTCACGCCTGACTGCCCCGCCGATAAGGGACAATTCAACGACAGCCATTTCCAGTTTTCGAATATATGTTTGCCTATATTTTGTCTGATATATAGCCTACGCTATTTTATTCATTATTCACCACACTGGACACGTGTTCGTCGGTCGTGCGACACCATCACTGGAATTAATCTCAGGACCGGGTGAAAACACAATTAAGCCCTCCTGGAGTGCGCACGGGCAGTTCTAATTCGATTCAGGGACGGCCAAAATTTTCCGTGGCACGCATTAAGCTGCCACCCCACAGAGAAATGTCATCGTTCAGATCTTTGGAAGACTTACTCTTCTCGATGCCAGTTCCCCCTCTGCCCCATCTGCCAACCTCTACTACAGAAATCTGGATGAGCTGGAGGTGTGTTAAGAGGCATAATCCCTAGCTTGATAAGCGTGACATCCTTCCTGAATGTGGCAGAGGCTTTGGCCCATGATCAAGCCTTTCTGCAGTATCTACTGAACCATAACTATGAGAAAGAGTTATCGAGTATGAGTTCCAGTTTTTTCTTAGCTGAAGTAGTATCCTTACTATCTGTGACATGTCCAGCCTGAAGGGTTAAAGGTTCCCTTGGCTGAGGCAGTAGTCCTTTATCCTTTATCCGTAGTTGACAACCGCGCCATACCTTGCTTCCCTGCAGGTCGCGCAACTTAACTTATTGGATTGCAGGAAGAAAGTCTGTAGATTAAGGGCAGATTGAAGATCAGGATTAACTTGAAACCTTTAATCTAAAATGCGGCGCGCGATGTGCTCAGTGAAGCGAACTGGGCTGATGGAAAGAAAGGAGGAACAGAGAAAGATTTCACTTGAACGAATGACGATGCAGGGTCAGAATGCCGGCCTAGAGACGCGCACTTCAATGATGTGGAGTGACTTCCTTGTTCTTTTACTTTTGGGGACATTGCTCAGGAAGGGTCGCCCACACTGGACGCATAGTCTAGGATAGAAAGCGAATAAGGACCTGCCTGTGCTTTCAGTCTACTACGCCATGTTACCAGATTAGATAGATAGACGAATGAGTAGGTACGAATGGAGTTCGAGCTGACTGGAGCCTCAAAGCGGCTCCAGTCAGCCCTTCTTCTAAGTAAAAGCTGGTGGGCAGTTACAGTTTGTGGAAAACTGATTGGCGTTGCGCCAAACCCAACCTCCCTGACGCCACAGGGTTCGCAGCGAACAAAACTGTGCTTTGCTCCCTTCTGAATACATGAGTGATCAAAGAAATTAAGCGTATCTGAGCTTCTCCACAGAATCTAAATGGAGAAACTGCAGTCCCTCATGTTCCAGAGGTAGATTAAAGATAAGTGGCACGATAAATCCCCAGGACGTGTAGAATCAGTACACATAGCAGGCAGAATTCAGCGCCTTTGAGCAGGCTTTGCGTGGCCCCAAGTAAGGACCCTTGTAGCGCCTTATCAAGCTGCAACATACCGATCCGCACGCCCACCCCAACCCCATATACACGCAGGCGCATCACCGCAGCGATCGTTGACACGATGCCAACGGGAAACTCGTCCGGAAATTGCTTTCTGAGTCGTGTAGAACAAAGGCTTTCTGCAGGTTTTGACCGTTTCACTCCGCCTTTATCGGCATTTTCTCACTATATAGCACCGCTGTACCACCGCTGCTTAACGGAGTACCACATTATCGAGGCGGAGATGGTGTAGTGCAATTGGCGCGCTTACCAACCGTGCGCTCCTGGGTTCGAATCCCGGGTAGACTCCCGCAAGCCTTCTACCCTCCGGGACGGTAATTGGTACCAGATTCGTCTGGGAGGATAAAACACTGACTTGTACATCGGCTGGCCCCCGCAAGTCATTGTATAGGCCACATCGCATTCAATAAGCCACTGATTCTGAATGGAAGTAGAATGCGTGCCGCATCCCACAAGAGGGATTGATTAACGGCGAAGTCTTTATCCTTTGTCCTTTTACCCCATCATCGTGTCTTATGCCTTCAAATCAGATCTCTTACCGCCTCATTTGAACGATCGTACATCCTAAATCATCGCTGCCCAGATTTCGAGACAGCCGTTTACTCAAAAAAATTGGATTCCCCGTCACGGACATGATCGAGTGCACGTCCACAATTAATTGATTTGAACCCCGCCACTCAAGATAACACCTACTGAACAATACCTAATTAGGTTATCGGATAGGTTTTCGGTCATTTTTTATCCCTTCTCTGTCATCACTACCATGATACCACAGCTAACGGTCAACCATTACATTACGTGCGTCCCATTGCGCAATGATCTTCTTACAAATCTTTGTATTTTTTTTTTTTAGGTTTTTCCTTGCGTTGATTTTATCCTTTATCATGACTAAACTTTGCCTCCAATATTTTATTTTAAGGCATTAGCGCCGAGGCGAGAGGAATTTATCGCACCTATGGTCAGGGTATCAAGTCCTGCCCATACGAACAATGACCATTTTCTCCTTAAAACAGCGTAAACAGTTGCAGTTACGTACGTTTAGGCTCCCCAGCAGGATTAAGATTATTTAGGTAATTGCTTTTGAGAAAGAAGTCTTTGTTGGTAATGTTTCTCAATTTTCCTGCTTCAACTGCATTATATAGTGTGCTGGACAGGAGTTTTGTGGGCAGGCCCATCTGTTGTTGGGCGATCCCCAATAGGGGGGGGAAGGGTCGTATTTTAGCGCCTGGAAAAAAAATTTATTTTTGGCATAGTTGCAGGGTGTTCTCGCTTCACGGACAGTAGAGGGGTGGGTCGTACTGGTCATTCAATTGCTTCGGCGGAGGGGGTTTAGTATTACGCTTCGGTGTTTTAGGAGTGGGTGGTTGCACTCTTGGTTGATTTTTCTGTTCATTGCGTTACTATAATGTCTCCCCGCTCGACGACGCGATGACGATGAGGAGGGACGGGGGGACAGAGCAGCCGGAGCGGGGAGTCGTCCCAACACCCGAAAGAAAAGGGGGGGGGGGTCGTACAGAGTTGACTAAAATCCCCAGCCAATGATGTGGTTTGTGTGGAGAAGGTGTAGGAATTCCCTAGAAAAAAATTCGAATTGGTAGGAAGTCGGAAAGTCCAGGAAGATGGTAGGTAGGATGGTGAAGGAAGTCACACCAGAGAAGCGAAGGCTGAGGACGGGGGTCGTACCTCAGGTGATTTTTCTCTCACGACAGGACATGCCTTGAGAGTAACAGGGCCCACGATCGTCTGGTTGCCATAGAATGGTCAGATGGTCGGACGTGAACGTCAAGCAATCTTGGCAGGTTTCTACACAAGTGTGGGAGTGCCCCCATGAAACTAAAAGGGAATAGGATGCGTGGCGTATCCCACGAAGCGAAGCACGTCTGATGCCAAAATGCTCAGGAGGCCCTAGCCCAGAGTCAGGCTCACAGTCCAGTACGTTTTGTGTCAGGCTATGCCAAATCTTCTCACATGTCATTGAATTAGAGGGGCTGAGGAGCTTCGGGCTACATGAAACACTTTCACTAGTCAAGAAGAAGCATATCGGATTCCGTCTCTAGTCTTGGACAAACATCTTCACCCCTCCAGTCCAAGTGCTGTCCAACATTTTCAAAAATTGAAAGAACAGCGTCTCACATGGGAGCAGGGGCACTTCGCAACACACGATGGTAACATTACCTGTTCTGAAAAAGATTAACCCAGCAGGGCAAACCACCTTTGGGTAGCTTTCCATGCAGAGGCGGGCTGGAGGGTTGGAAAAATGTTCCCCAACTCATGGTGTCTTGATCAGACAACCTGCTCAGAACACGTCGCTGGACCATGGGTTACTCAGAATCAGGGCGCGTCCTGCTGTTGGGAAAAATTTTGCGAAATACGATCTCCCAAAGCTTCCCACTCTTGCAACACCCCCTTCTTTTACCCGAAAAAATTCAGCAAATTCAGCAACCGAAAACATTCTGCTCAAAGGCAGGTAGGATCGCTTCTCACTAGGGGATCCCTGCAGTGCGATGTGCCCTGCTCGAGTAGTGAGTGTTGCTGATAGTTACTGAATTAGTGATAGTAAAGATGCGCCGACAACACAGTACATATGGTAGATCGCATTCAGGGGCTATTTAAAAATACCCTATCGTTGAATATTCCAGCGTTGATCTTGGCGTAGGAATCGATGAAATATTTCTGGAAAAGTGCAAGATTCGGGGGTCTGGCCAAGGCCAAAACCCGATATGCTAACATTTATTGACAGTTTTTCTAACACGATTAAGGTTGTCCCTTGAACGATGACCACTAGATATCGGGCAATTTTTGACAGCGGGTCATCATCCTATTTTAAAATGATGGATTCCATTTACTTTGAAGTTCAAGTTCGAGCGTTGTTGCTATTGATCAAGAAGAATTGTGTCACTCAGTCAAGGATTAAAAATCTAGGTCTCAAAGGAGAGAAAAGAAAAGAGCTTCCGGTACTGGTGATCTCGGGGTTTGGGCAACAGAGCTTTTCGAAGAACTCCTTGTGCGAGACAGATTTCCTGCCAACGGACGGTGATACGGCGCTTGTCTGCCCCCGCCCTCCTCTTCCAGGCGCGAAGAGCTGCTGGGGCTGTCAAATCATCTTCAAAGGACGGTACTTTCAGCTGGAATGACGTCGAATCCCTTGTTTGCACCAGGAGTCCCCAAATGCCCCTCTTCTAAAGGTTATAAGCGCGCGAGCGCCACCGCCTTTTTACCACTTCTTCAATGAGTTCGTGAAGCAGAGAGAATATTAAACATATCGAGGTAGCACTTTCCAGCAAATCAGCCGGGGAAGGGTCATTGAAGGTGCTCGAGTGTGCAGAACCGGGATCAGTGATGCGGAACTTCATCCCTGCACACTATGTGACCAGCCTTCTTGCTTCCGATGCTCAAATCAGAAAATATTCTGCTCCCGATGCGGCTCATCACAGTCTCGCTGTTATCGAGGCTAGTGATACCCGGAATGGGCTGCTAATCAGGCCCACCACGTTTCGTGTCAATGGGTCATTTTCTGAAAGCTTTAAAATGAGCTTCATCGTCTAATGATCGTAAATCTCGTATGTAGTGTCCTGCAGCTCATCCGCAAATCTCGCACAGGGTTCGTCCCGCCGCAAGGGACCAAATTTGCAAGTTGCGAAACGGCGCCCTCCGTCCCCTCAAAATGTGCTCCTCTGGTGGGACACCACTTTTCCATAGAGTCTCAACTAACACTTTGCCCGATTTTCCCATCGTTCCACCACTTTTTTGGAGTTTTTTTATCCCTCCCTTGTCCTCTTCCTTCATAGAAACCAAAAAAAAATCCTTTGAGCGCGCTGGAGGTGGTGGGGTGGGCGCAGAAGGTATGTAAGCCTCTTCGAAACAAAAAAGGAACCTGAAAAAATATTTCAAACGACTGGCGAATATTCTGGCTCAAAGGCAAATAATAATACAATAAGACCACAACAATAAACCCCTCCCTTCCTCCAGCGAGCAAATAAACCCTCCCCTCCGCTGGAAATCCTCAACGTACGACGTGCCCTGACCTTGTACGACGCCTTTCAGACAAAAAAAATGCTGTAGAAAGAATAGAGTCTGATTCCATGACGCTAGATGAAATCAATCTGAAAAGAATCATGAACTGGTGCATCTTTGGATGAAAATTGCTCTGAGAACGTTTAATTTGTCGGTGTGTTTTGCTGCCGACGATAAGAATCAGGTTAATTCCGTTGGCCGCGAAACATCGTGTTTTTGCTACTCCACACTCACAACGAACTTACATACGGTCTTTAGTTCAGCCATCGTATTCGTCATCGTAAATCATTGTAATGGTGAGCGTTGTTTCGTAGGTGGGCCATAAAAAATGGCGACAATTCATCTGACACCTTCGCAACATAATCTCTTTAGGACCCCCGTTTGGATAGGATTATAGGATTTTTAGGTTTCATTGTGTATCAAATTTGTCCTATTTTACTTGAGGAACAGGAAAGCAGGGTTCCAACAAGTCACATTGGAGAAGGGGGAAAATTTGGTACCACTTCTTCATTTAATTTTTAAATACATCCCATTCATCCTATTTTCTCATCAATCTCTGAGTAATACCCCATTAGTATCAGGTAATACTTTTTGTAAATATTATGACTATGCGGCAAGGTAGACATCCCTTACCTGCGATTCACAGTACTCTAATTCTTTACCCTCCTTCCGCAGTCAACTTGTTCAAACTGGAAAGTGCTCAAAGGAAAACTGTGCACTCTCTCGGTGGATCCTGGTCGTTGCCATATGAATGGGTCCGCATCTGCAGGAACGTCCCACTTTCCTTGGTCAAAAGAGCACGGGAACAGGGCCGGAGGGTAGTGATACCCTAGTGTCGTCTTGCTACCCCACCCGAACTGCCGCACGGGCAGCCACACGCCCGATCATAGCCAAATCCTCTACTTGTGTGAGCCCTTCCTTTTCTAATTTTTCTCTACGGCTGACAGCGTGCTTCGCTGCGGGACCTTGGCAGCTGCAAGTGCTGTACCTTGAGGATAGTTACCACTACCCTACAGCCCCGTTCTCGTGCACTTTGAGCTTTTGAGCGGAAAAAGTATCGTGCTACGCGGCTGCGGACCTTCCCCTCGCACATGGAAACGGCTGTCGTTGCAGGCAAGTGCTCGTTTCTTTTTAGTCCTGGTATTCTTTCGATTTTCTTTTGAAATTTACACCTCACTGGTAAACCCCTTTCAGAAGGTGAAGGAAGACAGTAATGCTCTCGCCCTTGATTAAAGGCACA
>MU948625.1:0-23332 GCA_036418165.1 Cooperia oncophora
GCGACTGCTGCGGCGTGTCACGGGGCTAGATTTGGCGCGGGGTCTACCTGTTCTCCCCCAACTGTTGTCGCTTGCTCTCTTCAGCAAATGATGGAGGACCGGTTGCCGCAGCGCTAAACCCATCCCCTGACACGCCCCAGAGTTCGCAGGGAGCAAGATGATACAACTTGGAAGAGCATTCACTGATTAATACCATCCCTAGTCCACAAAGAAAAATATATTTTCCAAGAATCTGCACTCACTCAAAGGACTGACGCATAACGCTTGAGTTGAAAAGAGTATTCACCAAACATTTGTCCGCTTCAATAACATCTGAAAAGAGAACCGTTCGGCAAGAAGGTGTTCAACTGAGTGCTTTTGATGATGTGTGCCTTTAATTCCTCTTCTACTCCTTACATCATAGAAAACGATAACTTCCATCTCATTGGCTGATTATCCTTCGTTTTGAAAAACAACCAACCTTGAAGAACCTCTGATTTTGCCTCTGTATGTCCACTCGCACGTATTATAAATCTACGGACTGGCTCAGTGAGCAACACGTCCAATTGCCTCTTATCACGAGCTAAACAAAGAGTGAGTTAGAAAGCTTATAGGCGTTCAAGAGACCACGACATACTCACCTAGTATTCTTATCAGCTCCAGCAATGGTGCACGTAAGCAAGGCTTGTCGCTTGAGCTCTCAATCATTTTAGCGACGTCCTTAACAATTAGAACGATCACATCAAATATATAAGAGGACATTTTAATGATAAATGTTAATATAAAAAGTAGCATTATTGTTTACAAAAAATAACTACAATTATTTGCAAAAGATAATGGGCCAGCTATTCACTCGGCACCATTTGCTCCCTACTGTCCCACTCTGGAATTCAAGCCAGCCATGTTTTAATCGAAAAATCTCTCCATGAGCAGATTCCACCGGAATATTTTTTCAGTGCGTAATGTGACCCCTGAACAGGGATATCGCAGCCGCTTGGCTCCGAGCGTCTCAGGATACTTATCAACCGCGAGATCTCCCTCCTCTTTCCTTTTTTCTCCCTCCCACCTTCTTTTCCTTCCTTCCTTCTTTCTTCCCTCCTCCTTTGCCTTCTCCCTTCAACTGCTAGGCCGTTGGGTTCCGAGAAAATACCTCTGGACCCTCGCAGCGACAGCATGCCCGGTTGACAACAGCCCTGTAACCGCCTCAAGAGGTATTTTGACTCATTAATAAAATTATTACACCCGCTTGGCGCGAGGACGTCCACTACGTGACCTACGAACGCAGGCGTCTGTGGAGCGTGAGCTAGCCAGCTCCAAATGGCTGTGATATTTCAGTCAAGTGTACAAATACTGTCTGAAACGCTCAGAAAGCTCAAAATGTTGGCCGCTTTTCCGACCTCCAGATAGATACCCACACTTTCCTTTCCGCCCAAAATGAATGAACAAAACGCTGACGAAAACTGTAGATACAGCATAACCCGTGGCGAATCTGATTGCCCCGGCCCTAAGCCTTATTACCACCGCAGCCCTGAGCCTATGTCATGGCTGGATGAATAGACGGAGAGTCCCGGGAACTCATATACGCTATATACGCTGGAACATAGAAAGTAGATGAATGTGTTCATACTTCGCAATCTGAGTAAGTAGATGAATGAGTGTGTTCCTGGAGAGTCTGATGGCGCGAAACTAGCTATCGGTGGCAACTGTTCGTGATCAGAGCGATAAAGTCGCGAACTATGCCTCAATTGAAAAGAAATAGCAACCAACAAAATCACCTGACGCATTCTCGCATCAACAAATTGAAATTCTGTGTGAGCGCCAAGATCGCCATTCAGAGACTTTAACTGTCGGTGAGCTTCTTCTTCAGAAAGCGTCAACAGTGAACGGAGTTGTTCCACTATGGCAGAACTCATCTAAAGTAGTAATTTACATAACTAAGTGGCTATAAAAAGAATATTCATCAACGCCAATGAAGGATGATGCACCGGTAGCCTTCAACAAAACGCATAATTTGACTATAACATCATCGACTTCGCGCGAAAACAAAACAGGAATTTCGGACGGCACAACTACCGCTGGTGAGAAAACAACACAAATTTCGCAAGCTATTTATTCATTATGAGCTAAGTCTACAATTGTTCATCACTTCTGCTGAGTCTTCACTTTTGGCATAACATCTGGTTTTGCCTTCGATGGCTGTTGTAGGCGGTGCTTCGACAGCGTAATCTGAAAGTAGAAATGATGAGTGAGTACACAACCTTGAATTCTACTCTTTGCGGGGATGAATGTGAGTAATTGCGAAGAACATTGCGGATTGTGAGTCAATGTCGCTTTAATGACGCATGTACACATGCCTCGGAGAGAATATGCGCAATCGTTTCCCATGGTGTGTGGAAAAAGCATATGCAAAATGAAAGGAAAAAAATGGAAATTCCACGGCTATATGCCGTTTGCACGCACGCAATTTTGGCAACGAGCTCATTTTTAAAGCGCCTAAACCACCAAATCCGCTAAAAACTTGTATATCGAGGTAATTTAACATCCTGATTACGAATATGACATTCATTCTTGACGATGACGGATGACACGATTATCTGCGCTCCGCTAAGGCTACGTTTATACTTTGCAGCAGCGTAGCGCTTCCAGCGTTTCACTAGCGTTTCGCTAGCGTTTGCCAGCGGCGGGGCTAGAGAGTATAGAAGAGTAGGAGAGTATTTTGTACTCTCCTACTCTTCTATACTCTCTAGCCCCGCCGCTGCAAACGCTAGCGAAACGCTAGTGAAACGCTCGTGAAACGCTGGGAGCGCTAGATCGATAGCTATGCCTCCCTCGCTACTGCTGCGTCGCTTGGTGACGCTTGTAGAGCGCGTTCAGACTTCGGAGATCGCGCGATCTGCGAGTCTGAACCGCGAACGGATCCAGATCTGCGCGGGATTCGCGGCTACCTGTAGGGTGAAATTACACGGCAAGAGTATGTTCTTTCAGTGTTTCAATTCAACTCAACACAACAACAACAAAGTTCTGGAAGTGTATGATATCACCATTGTGGTTCTCACTCCCGACTGCTGTATCTGCCTCTATAGGCGGAGTTCCCCCAAAGATATAAAGTAGTGCGACCTTTGTTGATGTTTTCTCATTTACCGATGTTCATATTCGGCATACTGACGTTTTGCCAAAGACCGTCGAAAAGAAAGTTGCTTGTTATAGAGCTGATGATGGGCGAACAACCAATGCAAACACAATGGTGACAAAGTAAATGATTCTGGAGACTGGCAAAATCTGGGGGACGGGAGAGATAACAACATCACCGCTGTTGAAAGAAAAATTCTCGTTGTAATTACTTTTGGAAAACAAGATTGTTTCAACACTCCGCCTCCGTACTCAAACATGCAAATTCGTATAATAATTAGCATATTTGATATTTAGTACTATTCTTTTACCTAAAATTATACTAACTCAAAGATTATTTGAAACGTTTCTTATAAAATTGGAGGGCAGTGTATGCCACAAGGAGAAAGAGCAGAGGAAAAAGACGGTACCAATAACATGAAGCTAACTTATTCCTCCGGTGTATTTCGACCACAGTACGCGTCGCGCATCAAATTCACGCGATCAGATCGCCGATCGCAAGTCTGACTGCCTCTGAGAACCGTAGCATCGATATCCACCTTTCCGCATGCCGCTGGCGTTGACGCTAAAGCGCTACCTACGACTGGTCGCACGTATAACCATTTTAGGCTGCGCCAGGAATGTATATGTTGTCTCATTTGGCTGCGGCGCGAAGATCAGAGCGTCTTTCGCTATAAAGGGCTTAATTATCATGTATAAAATTTTCAGCGGATTTTGCTGATTTGCATTTATAAATGAGTCACGTGCCAAAAACGCGATGTCTAACGGCATAGCCAAATTCACCAGTTTCGTAGTTATATCGTCGTCGTCGGCGAACGATATGAGGGCCGTCATTATGGTGTCATTATAATTACTTAATATTTAATAATATATATAAATTAACAAATGTTCGTTCTAATCTATACACCAATACGCACACGAGTAATAGGAACAATCAGATCATCTATCTATTACGGTGTCAATGTAAGGCAATGTTCACAGTCTGCGACCCTGACGAAACGGCGGTTGGGAGAATCGCCAACCGCTTGTTTCGCCGAACCGCCGCGGTTTGGCGGTTGGGCGAAAAGCAATAAATGTGTACTTCGCTGGCGAGAAACGCCACGATTCGAGGCTAGCGTTTCTTCAGAGCGAAAACGTCGCGGTTTGGCGAAACGCCCGTCGATTCGTATCAAAACCCTTTCGCCCAACCGCCAGTCGATACGTATCGAAAGCTTTTCGCCGAACCGCCGCGTTCCAAACGCTGGACCGCAGTCTGTGAACAATGCTAATAACGTCGTCCCATGACATGTTCGCGACGGGAGGGGGGGGGGGAGGGGTGGGGAATTTGCACTTTCGCAGCTTCACTAGTTCCGGTTTACAAGTCTCTCTGGTGAAACCTGTGAACTCTTGTGTAGCTGGAGCAAGCTCGTCCAGCCACCATGATAAAACCTGTCAACTCTCACAAGGCTCTCTCGATGGCTCGTCACGTCGATGAGAAGTGACAACGCTACAAAATGCCACATCGCCGAACTGCGCCGACGCGATAACTAGCAAAATTAGAGTGCTTTCATAGTTTGGGGCAGCGTTCTCAGCGTACTGAGGGACAAGGATGATATGATTATCGATCCTAGGGTTTTGAGTGTCTACCAGCGAGCGTGCGTCAGACTTCTCAGCGGTAATCGATATCTATACCTCATTACTCGTTCAGATGCTGAAGACGCTGGCGCACGCTCGAAACGCTGGTGGACACTCAAAACGCTGACGCCTGGATGAACGCACACTTAAATTCTTCAGCCACGTTCATACCTTGCAACTTAGCGTTTTGCGAGAATCAGCGTTTATTGAGCAAATCGGCGTTTCGAGCGACAAAACTAAAGGTATCGATGTTGATGGAATGTGGGAGAGACGGTAGTGACGCCGAGTTTCGAGTACCGACTGGTACCTGCACATACTTTCACTTAAACGCTAGACCATCGCCACCTATATTATACTTCCCGTTTCGCATGAAACGCTCTGAAAATCTATTCTCCTAAAACGCTCGAAACGATGTGGTTTCTCCCAACACGCCACTGCTACATATGCTTTCTTTTTTCGCTCTAAATGCTCCAAACGCCATACGTTCATGAGGTCAGCGCTTTGAGCGTTCTGAGCGTTCGTCAGCGTTTTTAGCGACTAGAAAAAAATAGATCGATCCAGCGTTTTTTTTCGTCCGCCTGCGACGCTCAAGACGCTGACGCAAACTATGAGCCTACTCTGACAGATGATGGCGGTGTCGCAGTACTAGTATGCGCAAATCACTTGGAATGTCCACGAAAATGACCAAATAGTACCTCAGACTCATAAAAAGAATACTTGTTCGTGTTGCGGTACTCAGGCACTTTGTACAGATTCCAGTTAGGCTTCCGTCCTAAAACAATTGAGTCGAAATATGGGAATGATGAACAAAAGACCCGAATGGCTTGAAACCCTACCGCCCACTTTCGCTAATGCATCTGCATGCTCGATTCCAGTGCTCCCTCGGGGAGCAGCCGACGCAAAGTTACGGGAAACGGATCTAATGACACTGAGCCGGTTCATACCTAGAAGGCAATACAGAGCGAAATTAGATTAGAAATTTGACTGGCATACGCGTAATTTTGGGAAGGAATTCTACGACGGATATAAGCACTAGGAGTAAAGCGTACACGAGAAGAAAAGGCTAATAAACCCTGAAACAATTTTCTAAACTCTTGAAAAGCTTCCAAATGCTGTAGGCACCGCTTACAGAACTTTATAAAACAGTAGGGTACATCGATAGAAATTAACAAAGGGCCCCAATAATCAGAACTAGAGCCTGAAAGAACAAACATAATGCTTTTCTGGTTAGGCTGTCTTATTCTTTATTTCCCGCAAAAAAGCACCAAAACTACAGCGAACGCAATGCGATCCCAATGTTTGCAGCTGTATCATCAAAAACCATGTGCAATTAAGATTACAGAACATAAATGAATCACACAAACACCTCTGAAGCCTTAATTTCGCGGGTTTCATTTAAGTCGTGACACAGTAAGGTTAATGAAGCCCCATCTAGCTGAATACAATCAGACCTTCATCCACAATCTGTTAGGGAAAAGTTTGCTCTCAAAGTGACATTCCCACGATGATATACAGGAATGATTTGCCAAGAGAGAACAACCATGGAAACAGGCGACAAACGGCCGGTTTGTCTGCAACACACCACCAACGTTTGAAACAACGAGCTTTACACAAAACATTTGACCATACGTAATTTTACAGAATTTCCGCCGACATAGATCAAATTGTTGTCCTTTTCTCTACTTCTCAACGATTCCACTGTGAGGCGTGGATTTCGAGAGACACAGACGTTTGAAACTGGTGAATGAAGTCAGCGATTGTGTTTGTTAACAACACCGTGTGGATCCTTTCCATATTGTATGTACCCAGGTAGAACTGAGATTAATGCTAGAAATTAATCAGATTAATCCTTTCGCAGTAGTCACGCAACATTTTTCCTCAGTATTCACGCATTATTCTCAGTAAGGTCTCGCTATTCCTATGTGGATCCATCGCTGAACAATTTTTTAAGCCTTTGTGTCATAACTCTAAAGTGCATCGTTGAGGAACTAATGGATAGAATACACGGCCTGCCTTATCTTTAACTGGTGGAGACGTCAGTTTTTCATTATGCGACACTGAAACCGTCCGAACTACAGCGCAAAGAACACCCTGCAGGGTCCAAAGTACGTTCACTTGGGCGATCAGTGTTGCGTGCTGATCGTCAACGCGTTTACGCGTAGTTTGCCTTTCTTGAATTTTGGTCATTTGGGTCGATTTATTGACTCGTCTTGATTACAGCACATAAAGTTTGTGTCGGGATGTTTCGGGTCGAACAGCGGCTTTCGACAGCTTGCGGAAGACTTTCCAAATGTCGAGGGTTCGTACTATTTGCTCATTAGCAAAACGATTTGGGGTTGACGCTCTGCGTTTACATATTCACAATTTTCCTCCTGATCCACCATTTTTATTTCTCTTTATTACGGTGCGTATTTCAGTAAACACCAACTTGCCGGAGATGATTACCAGTTTTTACAACGAAGTGTAATACCTTCGTATCATTTCCAAAAAAGTCTTCGTCGACTGCCCGTTCCAAAGTTAACGGATTCATGCAATAGGTACTGAATTTGAAACTCGTTTTTTCCTTTTGAAATATATTCTACAAGTAGATGTTTAGGTTTCTAGCATCTGCGAAGGTCGTTCTTAATGATGCTGTTTACAAGCGAACGGAAGAAGTGGTTCGTGCGTTTGAGAAGAGTGAAGGACCAGGTCCGATTTTTCCCAATAGATTATTGCCCATGAACTTTTTTGAAGTTAACTACCGATTGATCCTGTTTGCTGAGTCAACAAGGCACATCATCGCTAAGAGTGCGTTCATACTCTGCGTCAGTGTTTTGAGCGACTATGAAAGTAGGTATAGTGTATCGCTTAAAACACTGACAGACGCTCAAAACGCTGCCGCAAAGTGTGAACGCACGCTAATGGTAAAGATTCCTCGCCGGGGATCGTGTTTTGCTGTTTGAAAACTTTTACGTTTTGTCGCAACAGCGGTTCGGCGGAAACCAATAAATACGTATTGATCCGAGAATCGTCAGCCGCTCTGGAGAATTGCCGCCGCGGTTCGACGGTCCAAAAGCAATAGATGCGTATCGATTTCGCTGGCTCCGCCCTAGAGAAAAACGCCAGGGTGGTCGGGCTAGCGTTTTTCGCCCAACCGCTCCGCCGAACCGCCCGTCGATACGTATCAAAACCGTTTCGCGCAACCGCCAGACTCTTCGCCCAACCGCCAATCGATACGTATCGAAAGCTTTTCGCCGAAGCGTTTCTTTCTAAGAAACGCTGGGTCGCAGACTGTGAACAGTGCCTTAGTTTGCTTTTTGTACTACCCTTAGACGGAAACTGAGCGATGGCTGTAACCTCCCGTTACGCTAATCTACCAAGGCTAGGTTCGAACCTGGAAAAAGGAACAGTTACTGCTTCGGTGGAAGGGAGAGCGTAAACGGCAAGAGTCGACGTAGTCGCACCACTCTCAAAGTGCAAAGTCAAGGCCTCAATCTGCATTAGCACCGAATTTTCTATTTATTTCATAGTGTACACGCCCCCGCTCAAAAATTGTGGATAACAGTTTGATAATTTTCCCAAGTTGGAGTGATGTACTGCGGAGTCGCTCACATGTGGTCAATCTGAGAACATTTTCCAGAACTCCAAAAGGCTCTGTTGGACTATGATCGAAATCACAAAGACACTAGCTACATATGTGAACCATGGTTCGATATGTACCTACGATCCCGTATACCATGCCCGGTCAACTTTAATCCCTTCATGATGTACGCACCGGATCCAAATGCACGATTCAATCATCAGGTTTGTTATTCTATAGACTGTACTGATTTATTCGCCTGTTTCGTGCTCCTGTTAGTCATCTAGTTGCTCGAGCGGGCGCCAGTAACGCCTTGTGTCGTCCCTGCAAACGCGCTGGAATTGCCCGATGGGTTCTCTCTGCGCGGGGGACAAGATATACTTCATGCCGTTCGTCCAACACTTTCACGAAAAAGTCTGACCATCGCGTAGGCGGTAATCCAGGTGTTCGCTTGACATCCCCTGAGACAGGTCGGTAATCGTTCATGGTACCGCGAGGGTCGGGGCATATCTTTTTTCCCCCAACAAGATCGAATGCACGTACCCAGGCCCACAATAAATGATCTTTCAAACCTATTAGCAAACAGCGATATGCGCTGACAGTCTCTAGATACATTATGATCGCCTAGCGGAAATGACTTCAGTATCCCCTCTTCACCTCGACGAATGTAGCAGGATAACTCTAAGCATCACCCTTTCCATTTGGCCGCCTTGAATGACCGCCGAAACCGCAGAGTTCATCCTAGTTCCGATTAGAGTTCCAAATCTTCGAGGCGTAAGTTGAAGCAGGGAGCCGCACCGCCGGAATCGAAGGAGATGGGCACAGAAGCCCGGGTATATCTTCATATCGTTTCCGCTACCCGTCGATTTTTGAATGCAGTACATCAGTTCAGGAACATTGATATAGTGCATTCATTACATTTAAAAGGGATTTGCGCTACAGCAAAAAAAAAAAAAACAAACAAGGCAGAGGTAATAGGGTCAAGCTTATGTGAAATGGACTGGCATCACACTCTGAACGGCATAACGTGAGCTGCGTTAGGTATGCGTTTATACTCTCGCGACGAGGAGAACAGGCAGAAGCGAGCCAAAATCGACATAGCGTTAAAATGCGCCTCATAGGCAAGATATAAGTATCCTCTCAAAACGTACGTAATCTCCTAGCGTTCTTACTTAGTGAGTAAGCTTTCTGAAGTTGCGAAGATTTTGCTGTTCAGTCGGCCGACAAAGAATTAGCTCGGGAATCAAATGGACTCACGTCTGCCTGGCAAGTACGGACATTCTTTCGCAATGGCATCTCTATTCAGATTCTCTGGGTCCCGAAATTGCGCGACATTTTCATAATCGCACGTGTTTTTAGCTTTCTCATCGCGCGCTCAATATGAGTTGTGATGTATCCACACAAAAAGTACACTTCACGAAAAGACAAAATGGCAGGCACACCTAAAGAAATTTGATCTATCAGCTAGTATCTAAAATTATAAGGCTCACTTTTGTATAAAATGCTCCAATTTTCAGTATGTACGCGTGCGCGACAAACTTCGCTATTTCCTTCGCCAGATTTAGGCGTGCTTTGGATGCAAATATTTTGGCTCCCGAAGTATTTCATCTTAACCCCAAGAAGAGCGATACAAAGTTATTCCGGACATGATTTGGCAAGTAAGGTTCACTCTACTTCAGGTTCTTAATAAATTGGGGCGCCCACTTATCAGCCTCAGTATTCAAGTGATCTTCTTTAACTTGAAAGACTTCTTTCAGCATCACTTCCGGCGAAGTCTTTCTTGGTCGAGAGCAACGTAGCATTCAAAGCCTATATACCTTTGAATAAATGAAGCCAGTACAAATCATTGTTCAATGGAACACGTATACCAAGAAAAGATAAAGACATTTTGTACCAGGTTGGAACTTCTTTGCAAAGTATTAGCGTTTACTAACATCCAATGACAATAATTAATAGATACAACCACGACAGAAAAACACTTCTATAGGTCATGATGCCAACGTGGAAAGGAATTTATGCGGAGCTCGACATCTTCGCATGACAAAAGGTTAGCGTTGTGAGAGACGCACTGAAGGCCCCTCTAGAAGGCAGTTTATTGGGTTCGGCAATGGGAAGCGGGGGGGAGGGCGGGTATGTTGTACTCTTGCCACTCTTGGCCTGCTGTCAGCCCTTACAAAGCAATGGAATACTACGCAAATACTGTTTACCATGGTGGCTCGACGAGCTTCTCCATCTCCTCTAGGGATACTAGGTTCTACCCTACTAAGACTGGTAGACTTGTAACTCGGAACTAGTGAGCAGCATATGTGCAAATCTCCCCTCTCCCCCCTCACCCCACCTCGTTGCCGAACTGCGCCGTTTATTGTTTACTGCTTGTTGCTTGTAAAAATACGACAGAATGACCATAAAGGATGAAGTTGTCGCCGAGAGGGGCCGGCCTATGCACAACTGAAAGTTTTATCGTCCCAGACGAATGTGAAACGTTCCCGAAACGATAGAAGAGTCTGGGATCAAAGCTGGATCGGCTCCTGCTCAGGCCCTTTAGGAAGACGTTTGGGGGGCAGGAAGGACGGGAAGATAGTAGTACTGCAGTATTCGGAGGAGCGAGAAAAAAACTTGGCCTATGAAGCCTTATATTTCATCCCGGGGGGAGGGTTTCCGTATGTATTTTCTCAGACCGTCCCCTTCGTTCGAGAGTATAGAGGAACGTACCGTTAGAGGCATCAGTGATAGCGGTGAGTGGTGGATGCCTGGATGCCTGAAAGGATTCATGTAAAAGATTATTTGAGACTCTGTCGATTCCTGTCCGAGACAGTCACAAAACTGTGTATTTTGCGTTTTCCCGCTATTTATTTTCCTTCAATTCCGCTAATTATTTTCCTTCAATTCAGGTAATATACTTCCTGCTGATTCCGTACATAATTCATTGGCCCATATTCTCAAAACAGCAAAGCAGCAAGATGCTGACAAATGCATAGGTTAGTTCATTTCTCTTCTTACTCTTCTTTTCGTTTTTTTTCCTTTCTAGTTTAGCTTTTTGTTTCGTTTTCTTTTTGTCAATAGTTTCCAGATATAGTCTAAAGTTATGCGTGCATATCATTCGCACCAGAATCGGAACCATTTAGCGTGGAATTGCTGCAGTATGCAAGGTCAACTAACTGGGAATTAACGTTAGTTTCTAAGAGACACTGCAGCGTGGGTTAACGTTCCACGCCGGAGAGACCCGGAGAGACCTTGTTTGAGATATCTCTTTCATATTCAGTGCGCCTTTTACTATCCCCATTTCGGCTTATCTTATGCAGATTCAGTAAGTCATGGTGGATCCAGTAAAAAGAGTAGTTCTTCTGACAATCCTTCTTCCAGCATATGTTCGACGACTCTGCTGCCGCTTTCTCTTGCGCTATCGCCTTCTCACTGCTTCCTCCCCTGCTTTCAATGTAATGTTTGTATTATTGTGTGTGTGTGTGTGTCTCACTTTTCCTGTGCGTCATGCTCTTCGTACCTAGTTTTTGCGATCTAGCTCATTGCAAGCCAAATATTAGCTGTTCAATTCGCCTCCCTTATTGGGAGCCAAGGATTCTGCAAGGTCATTTAAACGTGCCTACCGAGATTTTCCCGCTCAGGTTCTTGACCAGTTTGGATCGCGACACATGGGCGAAAGTTCGTGATGAAATGATGATGGAGGCTGGTAATGCCCAGAATTTTGAAAAGGTTGATGGTGCTCTCTTTACTCTCTGTCTGGACGACTTGAAATCGCAGGATCCTATTAGGTAGTTATAGAATTTGAGAGAGAAATGAATGTGAACCTTTCTATGAAATGATGAGATTCAGACTCACTCAGTCCCTCCTTATTGGTGATGATGCAAGTAATCGTTGGTTCGACAAGAGCTTCTCCCTTATCATGGATGGTGAGTATAGAGAATTTTTTCCTTTAAAAGCAGTTGGCACGATGATTTGGTGCTCGGCCTAAAATGCTAGTAGGGCGCTATATAGTGGGGAAATGGCGAAAGAACGGAGTGAAACGGTCAAAATCCTGCAAAAAAAAGAACCTCTGTTCTCAATGTGTTAGAAATCGATTTTGGACGAGTTTCCTAGTAGGCAGTATGCCAGATCAAACCGCTAACCGAAGGCCTATCGGCTGCATATGTGTACTCATATATCCATGCAGCATCACGGCCGCTTCATACCAATCCCTTCGCTTCATAATTTGCTTAGCAAATGAATGAATACGAGCGTCAGGAACGGTCGTCCATTTGTGGGCGGGTGGGCGTGGCGGGCGTTTGGGACGTAAATGTTGTGGCTTGATAGGGCCCTTATAAGGGCACCTTCCTTGGAAAAGGCATTATGCAGCGCCTGCTCAGGGTCGCGGAATTCCGTCCTGCCAGCGTATTGATCCTACTCGTCTTGGGGAATTTATCGTGCCAACTGCCTTTAATTTCTACGTCAATGTACTGAGATGCTATTCAGTTAATCACTTTTCACTTGTATTTTTGTGTTTATTGAAGGATAAAGTCTGCACTTCCTTCCGTCGATTTTTGATCATGCCATATGTGAGGCGAATGGGCCCATAGCTGCAGTAGTGCGCCACTCTGTCCGGCCAAAAGTGCACGGGGCAGCCTGGAGGGTAGTGATTCCGGGTGCAGTCTCCATAGTCCGACTCGACCGCACGGCCAGCCATACGCCCAATCACGCCAGGCACGCTACTTGTCTGCGACCTCTCTTTTTAGCTGTTCTGCATCGTGTTTTGCTTTGTATCGACGCAAGTGCTGCACCCGGTATCATTACCCTTCAGCCCCGTTCCCTATTTTTGTGCCTACGAAGTGGCATGCTACCGCAGCTGCGAGCCGTTCCCCTCGCGCATGGAAAGGACAGTACTCGTGGTTGAGTGTGCAGTTTGCCTTTAAGGACCTTGCTAGCTATACGAATCCCTAACTTAGCTCAATAATGGTGATTAATTAGTGCAAAAAAATGACTCGATACTTACACCGCAGAGCTACGTTGTTTCCTGCAAAGTAGATGCTTCAGGAAACGGTCAAGCCACGATAAATTTTGAACACTCTTGGGGTGATGGAGTAGCAGTTCTTCGACTGATGGAGGAGTCATACAAGTCAGAGTTTTCCTTGATCCTCGCTCGAATTGCTTGAAGCTCATTTTTTCCGACAATAATTACTTTTTGGTTCAGGGACACCAACACCCATCACTTCGTTACACCTGACACAGTGCCACAGCCTGCGGATCCTTCCATGGTGAAAGAGATAGGTGAGTTTCTCTATTGGTACTCGAGCGAGGATTTGTATAATTTGCTAACATAGCTAGAGAAGAAACTGGTTCTACGTGTGCTGCTATAATCAACTTTCATGAGGACTTTCTTTCTAAAACGGTTCACCTCTTCTGTTGACTGCATGTAGCTTCGCTAGAACAGTTTTACAGATTTTTTTTCGTCTGGCTCCGCCCACTCGGCGCAGGTCCCGCCCACAACATGTGTGCCCACACTTTTCAATCGGCCAGCCATCGCTGACCCTGGCCCACTTTTTTCTGGTGTCCGGAGTGCTCCAGAACCGTTTTACAGATTTTTTTGTCTGGCTCCGCCCACCTCGGAGCAGGCCCCGCCCACAACATGTGTGCCCCACACTTCTCAATCGGCCAGCCCTCGCTGACCTTAATCCTCGTTTTTCCGGTCTCTGGAGTGTTCTGGAACCGAGCTACAAACTTTTGAGATGAATATCCCGCGATTGAGGGCAAGCTCCGCCCATCGCGGCGGGTTCTCACCATTCAGAGCGCCCAGATATTGCTCTTCTGCAAGTGCATTTTTATAGCGATCTCTAAACACTCTCGAAGCGTTTCTGAATTTTATGTGAGAAGCATCGCTCATTTCGGAGTAACGCTCCGCCATTCGAGTATGTCTTCCATAAAAATTTAGTCTGACAATCCCTGCTAACCCATTTCACTTTTCCCAGCTCTAGGTATGCTGAAGGCGATTAACAATTTTTGTTTGCAGGTACCGCCAACTTTTGGCGCATGCTCCACCCACTGTGGTGGGGCTTGGCATAGATCGTGTGTATTCCTTATATCTTATCCCATGCCCTACCCAACCCCATCTTGACTCGGCCTCTCAGAGTTTCTTCTTCGGTCGAACCGCATCTTCCGGACAAACACAAACAACAGCAAACAATAAAAGCCAAGGTTATATATAGTGGATGATTTTCAGAGTTCAACCTCACTGATTCGCTGAGATCACGAATCAGCGAGGCGCAAAAGGCCCATGTGACACGAAACAGCAGTCTTGACTTTGCCACGATGGAGTACTGTGACATGACGAAGGATACCATCAAGAAATCGAAAATGTCTCCGGATTCCATTATGCAATTAGCGATTCAGGTAAAAGCAAGTCACACTTGATCACTAAAGGACATCATTCAGAAACTGTGTCCTTTAGATGGCATTCTATTCGATCTACAAGGAAATGGTTCCTACGTATGAATCTTGCTCTACAGCAGCTTTCCTCAAAGGACGAACGGATTGCATGCGGTTAGTTCCATCCCGAGTCCTTACTTTTTATTTTGTTTCTCTTTTTTTTGTTCTCATAGGTACTCTGATTTAACAGGTTAATGCTCAGGGCGTTCATCTGTGTCAGCGTTCAGTCGTCGACCAAAGCGTGCACCTGGAATACCTAGTGTAATGCTCAAACGCTTACGATAACTTATGGCTTTACTGGTTGCTTAAAACGTAACGCTAAAAAGCGGCTGGGGCCCGTGCGCTCAGCTGTGCTAGACCCGGCATAACGCACTCAAACGCAACTCTCAGATACGATTTGATGTACGATAATTTTTCTTGTTTATTTCTTTCCTTTGGCTTTGCTGTTACAGCAGCATGTGTCGGCTTTACACACGGCGAGGTATCGGGTTCGAATCGCGGAATCCGTCTGGAGTCCTTAATCTTTCATATCTCTGTGTCGGTTTGTGGTTTCAGCTCTTCTTAAGAGATCAAATACTGACTTACCCTCAGACTTCTGCCGCAGATTATGTTGTGTTCACTCGCTACTTGAAAGCCTCCACAAATTTTGAAGGAAGTGTTGTGGTGGCTCTTTCATCGCTTTATGTCCTGTTGATCATTGTTTGTATTACCTATCTAAATCTGTCTCGTGGACTCGAAAATTGCGATCCCGTTCTATACCAGTCGCGCGTCAAGGGCTGTGTCTACGTTATAAGTGTTTCTGGGGTGTCAAAGACTCTTTTTGTGGTGAGGATATAATCCGATGTAAACGTGAGATTATGTGACTGATAGAATCATGTTTGATTGTTTTTGACACGCCTAGCGATGTCAGCAACACGACATGTGATTTGTCTTGTTACAACACATTGTTGACGGGCGTTCCCCTTACGATTTTTTTCTGTTTCCGAATGTTTCGCTTCAGTGGTGGACATACAGCGTTTCGACTCATTTCCTGAAGTCAGTACAGCGTTCTTCTTACATTTGAGCAGCCTTCCTCTGATCTGAAGTTGATCTGGTGTCTCCAAAGCGAAGATTTGCTGACCAAAAACGATGCTGACGGAGAAAATCCGAAAAAACGGAGACTGCGAAGGTGTCCACGCCGCCCTGGTCAGCGCGAAATTTTGAAATTTTTCTTTGTAGTATATTTCGGAGCGCGAGGTAGTCGTGGCGTAGCTCGTGAATGGGTTTGCACTGTCAAGTCATGCTTCAACTTCCCATGGAACTTTTTGAATTGGACTAGGTACAGGTAGAGACTGAATGCTGATACTGAATATATCTATAAAATTACTACGGGGACCTCCCAGACAAGATGTGGGCGGTCAAAGTTTGCGAAGCCAGTTTTGGCTCGTAAGCGCTGCTGATCGATGCTTCGGCACTGGCTTCGTGGCTCTGGTATGGTCTCGTTGTTCAAGTCAAACGCATACGGTTTGCATCCGGTTGGCGCGGAAAATTATTATCTTCGCTCCCTATGGCTCCGAGCTCTGATTTCGGTAAATTTCATTTACAGGTCTAGCAGAGGCAAGTGTAGATCAAGTTAGCGCTAGCAGAGGCAGTAGATCTAGTATCATCAAGTATACGACGTACTCGATAATCTGATATGAATTTGGTCAATCTGCCCTCTCTGAACCTATTACCCATTCGACAAGTCAAAGTTTTGCCCAGAATCGCAATTTAGCCAGACGAAGCAATTCTTCGTTGAGGATGTGTATTGCGTGTTCAGGGAGTCGAAATCTCCATGAAACGAGTTTCTCGCTTAATAACTTTGATTTGCGGATTATGGGTAACCTTTTTCAGAGAGGGGCAGATATGGCAAATCACAGGAGACGTCATTTTATGTATTTGTATCGATTGCCCTGCTGTGGCCGTAATTAGAGTTAAAGCTCTTAAGGCAAGCGAAAGCAAAAATTTACAGCCATTCGGATTTGCAACCGCAGGCGTTTTGAATTGAAAGCGTGACCATTAACACGAGCAGGGTACGGCACTTGCGGATGTGCGGAATTTGGTTTGGTACGACCCCCCCGGAAAAGTATCCTGGTACGACGCCTCCTCCCTCCAGGCTTTCTTTCGTCGACGCTCACGAGCAATGAGTATATATCGGCCGGGAAAAGTTGGTGGGAGGGGGGGGGGGGGGGGGGATACAATAAGTAATCAAAGTATCCCACCGGGTAGTAATGCATTATAGTGAGAGGTGATATAAACAAAAATAATAGCGACCTTTTTACACAAGAATAAAACAACTATTCAAATGATAATAATGTTGTCTTAACAAACAAGACCCCCCCTCCCCAGAGCAAAAGTAGACCCCCACATAGGGTTTGATACAACGGAGCTGTACGCTGTACACGGAGGCCATCAGGGTGGACTGCCGAGACATTCGATCGGCAGCGCTTGCGAGGCAAAACTGGCTTTTCGCACTTTGACCACCCAGATCTCGTCTGGGAGGTCCCCGTAGCACTTTTAATCTGCATATTCGTAATCAGCATTCGAGGCTCTATCGATGTACCTAGGTCTCCATTCAAAGTTCCATGGGAAGTTCAAACCATTCCCTTGTGAGACCCTCCCTTTAGGACAGGCGTCATATGTTAAGGATCCCCTGTGAAGGGTTTCCTTTGGAAAGAGAGGAATACTTGGAATAGCTCCAGAAATTGGGTAGGAAATTGGGGAGATTCATTGAGAACGGTGTAATGTAGGTTGGGAGGAGGAGAAGGGGGGGGGGGTTGGGGATTTGAAGGAGTCATACCAGAGAGGGAAATTTTGAGAGGCTCATACCTTGTCAAATTTATCCCAACTGTATGACCGTCCTGCCTGCCTGCTCCAGGGCGGGTCGTACAAACACCGCCGTTTCAGTCCTGCTGATTACGAGCATGGTTTATAGAGCCTCTCTTTTATCTAAAGTGTTTACTGTTATACTTTTATTTTTATTCATAAAGTCCTGGTCCGTCTCGTGTTCTAAAGTGCTGATTACGTTGATTGTTCAAGCTGCTAGTGCTTCTGCTCAGTTTCCCCACTCACAGGAAGATCATGTCGCTCCTAGACTTTTACTCATTATAGTACCGAAAACCTTATTCATAATTCCTCTGCTTTTAGCTCTGCAACAGCTGCCACCAAAGAGGCCACTCTGGCCATTCTCGAGGGGGACGCCAAAGATGCTAAGCAACTGGTGAATTGTCTCGAACACACATGGGCAGCTGGTAAAGGAAGCATCGATGGGTAAGCTTTCGAATATTGTCCAGTAGCTAGAGTGTACTGAAACTTCTCGGCTCAGGAGTACTTTGATTTTATCTTGACCTTATTAAGGCCCCTCAAATAGATAGCATTTGCGTTAGATTGTAGCGAAAATCGACTCAAATCTGCTGCGGTGATGAGGAATGAGGAGGACCATTCATGAGCCCTCCACAATGCATAGTTTGACCTACGGGGAAAAAACTCGCCCCGGCGTAGCAGCCAAGGAACTCAGGGCTAGGTGAACCGATTCCGTTATAGAAAAAGGCCTTTTCCCATCACGGCAACTCCACTTTTCCACAAGGAGTCCTCCAAATACCCACCCCTCCCCCTCTCCTTTGACCATGTTCAGGGAATCCTTTTTACGATGGTAATAATCTGAGTCGCAAAACCATCTTATGAATGTGCAATATGGAGAAGACCCTCGAATCGGCTATTTCCCGAGTGTCCGATATGAGGTATCCGCCGGTGCACGAAATTTTTTTTAATTTGTGTGTAAAAGAAGACGCAAGGGGTACAGCCGTTAGGTGTAAAACTGGGGCATCGGGATCATAGGGGGGTGCACTACTTCCTTTCAAATGAATCTATCATATTTCCTTGATTTTATTTCATTTTTCCGCATCAGTTGCTTTTTTGAGGCGGAGGTGGCACAGTGGTAAGTGACATGCTCACCGCGCGTGGTCCAAGGGTCAAATCTCGAATCGGCTCCGCTCATACTATCAAGCTTCTACCCTACGGGGAACTACCATTTTGCGTGAAAGTAGAATGTGTGCCGCATACCAAAAAAAAGTCGATCAACGGAAGAGACTCCATCCTCTCATCCTTTACCTTTAATGGCTTTTATTTTCAGGGCAGGCATTTGATCGCCACTTCTTAGGACTGAAAATCAGCGCTGAGCGTATAGGCATGAAGACCCCGTCTTTGTTCGAGGTTTGCGCAATACGTTCTGTTTGGAAAAATTCCTCATTCAACTTTTTACCCTTTGAAATTTTTTTTTCTTTCAGGATCAGGGATTTCTCCGTATGGGACACTTTGTGCTCTCAACTAGTACTCTTTCCACCAACACCATTGTGTTTGGAGGTACCCAATTCTCAGTGCAATCTTTCCGCAATGTTTGCCCGTTGCAGCGTTTCTTATCAATTGCTTCAGGATTCGGCCCCGTGGTAGAGGACGGTTTCGGTATCGGGTACAACGTATCATCATCTCGGCTAGGTGCCGTTATCTCTAGTCAAAAGGTACTCCAGCCATTTCCAGCATACCATATTTGCGACGCTTATCGATTATTGGGCTGCATTTTGATTTTTCTTTCTTTTAGAAACACCGAGACGCCAAGGAATTCAGCCAGGCTCTCGTGAAGAATTTGGATATACTGCGAAGTATCATGAATAAGCCTTGAAATTTTGACATTTTTTCACAAGTTTCATAGATGAAGTTTTTCAAGATGAACTTTCTCTTTTTGTGATCTATCGGACTGATTCTACACAGCCAGTTTTATGTTCACTTTACAGTCTAAGAGTCTGCCGTGTTATAATTAGGCTTCATGGTTTCTTAAAATGATACTAACAGAGGCGTTAGATTCTCTCGCTGAAATTCCTCTTACATGACGACAACTTACGCTTTGTTATCCTCATGTGGAAAGTTTGTTTTATCGGGTTAATTTATTATATTTTAGATTGTACCATGAAAGCTTGCCTTTGTACTGATAAACATCTGCAGAATTGAAGGGACTTTTACTTGAAACGTTTGCATTGGCACGCGTGTTCCTTGGTTTTTTCTCTGTTTCCAAAAAATTTGTGATATTTTTACAGAGATTTGTGATGTAAAGATTTCAATCATTTAGGACAAGTGTGCATGCGTGTTCTGACTAGTTGATTATAGCCATAGTGAGTTCTTTTGTTCTGTTAAGGTACTTTTCGTGGTTGGGTACAATCTCTTACATAATCCGGACGAAATAAGAATGTCTGAAATCATGTACGCAACAAACTGCTGGTCTTTTGTTGTACTTCTCCTATCCATTTCAATTTCTTTTTCTTACATGTTCACTGTGAATGAGCAGGGCAGGGGGTCATCACAAGCTGAAGAAGCGCCAGCCGCAAAGGCTCAGTGAAGGTACGTTAGAGGCCCATTCCTCACCCACCTGGGCTCCTGAACAAAAACGTGACACGTTATGGTCATTCATCTAGGACCGAACTATTGTCTCTCGTCTTCCTGTTCTCTCACCCTCTGTCTAGTCCCTCACCGGCGCAGCATTCTCTTACTTCCTTCGAGTGCTCGTCCATCTGGGACCTTATTTAAGGATTGCTCTCAAATGCTTTTCCGTGTCCTCTATTGTTGATAACTTTTCCAATGTACCAAATTCACATTGCACAACAACCCTTGAAGTAATGTGTTTTTCTAATTAATCTATGATGGTTTTTAGCGTAGTAACTGGGTGCGTTGAGAAGAAGGCAGGCTTGTGACTAGGTTGCTTGCCATATAGTTGACTCCTTCTAATATAGAATACATTCATGGGTTACAATTTGCAGACGTATGTGCATTTTTACTATTTAGAGTATAGTCTCGCTTCGGATGAGGGCGGTCAAGGGGATGAATGTGCAGGTGCAAGCCGGTACTCCACAGTTTTAGAGATGAGTGCAAGAGAATGATATTGTTTTGTATAGTCGTTTGTTCAACCAATTATTAACGTATACGCGCTTCACCGAATAGCATAGAGGGTTTGGACAGCCCGGCTCATCTCATACTGCTGCCACCCCCCCCCTTCAATCACAGGGCGGAAAAATAGTATAAGACTTTCTTCTGCTCTAGAAATACTCGAATCTCTCTCCCGCCTTCATTCTGGCATCTCTCATGGGCTTTCAATATGTGGGTTAAGAAGACAGCTCGGGTATTGTAAACGACTATTCAGATGTCTTCAATTTCTAGTAGAGCCATAGTAGGGCAGAAACAATCGGTATTAGAACTTTCAGTCGACTGTCAAGCAGAGGGTGGTGATTCTAAAAAATAGCAGAAAGTGCATGCCGAAGATGAAATGATGCCTATGGTAATTTCATTGCGGCAATATCCAGCCGGTGGTGTACGCTTGAGTGATTTCTAATAATTTAGTTAATGATGTCTTCATAACATGGTGCTGTCCAAACTTGGGATAGTTTTGTCAACCATTGCACGCTCATATCAGATAATGATGGGAAGAGTAAAAGAAAATATTCTTAGGATTACTGGTCTGATGAATGAGAAGCCACTTTGTAGGATAGCAGTGGCAACGGGAAGTCCTGCTTGGTCTTTACCTTTGAACACGAGTATACCGAGTTAATCTTGTCTTGAAAAAAATATTTTAATTTTGTTTGGCTTTATTATATTGCTTTTGGATGTTTTAGGTTTTACACGCTGAGGGGTGGCATTTGAACATGTAAAGGGTTTGCTGGGGGTGTAATTTCAGTTTGAGATAATGTATATTGTCATGTTGGAGCAGAGGAAATGACACAGGTTGGTGTGCAAATGAAAATATTCGCAAAAGACGCCCACGCAAGTTTAAAGATTTAAGATACGTAGTAAGTAGCACGACTATGGCATACAAGATTGAGATGTACCTAGTGTATTGACAGTTTGTAGGTAGGGTTGAGTATGGTTGGTAAGGTGTTGCATGAGTTAAAAAAGAATAGGTTTTCCGTCTCGAACGGTCGTCGTAGAGGTTAATTCTGAACGGTGTCCGGCTCTGATTAACGGTCGGGATAGAAGACTAAAACCGCATCTGAAGCCTGTCTACTGATTTCTTTCTTGAGTCTAAGCTATTCTGTTCTGTTTCCCTGCTTCTACTTTTTCCTATGTAGGAGCTACTGATTCTTTGGTATATATTGGCTATATACCTCGAAGCTGGAATATTACTATACTTCCATTTGTCTCACTTGTAGCGGTGGTCAAAAGCGCAGAACAGCCGCACTTTCAAAAGGCACGGGTTGGCCAGGGCTAAACGTAAGCCTAGTAGAGCTATGTTGAATTCTTGGCGCTGGTTTCGAGGAAAAAACACAACGCGCATAGAAAATTGATGGTAATTAGGTTGATTAATCTTAATCTTTACAAGGATGCTCTCTTGCTTGGGAGCCGTCACTCTTCGGTATTCGTAGGGTAGGTCTCTGTTGCGTACGGCGGTGGTTGCGACGTTGAAAACATTTCTATTTCTATTCAGCTGAATCCACCATCCTCTTTTTTGTTATTTAGATGGGAGAGCAAAGCGCCAATCGTCCTGAAATGGTGGAGGCCGCAAAGAAGTTCATGCTCACACCGAAGGTCCGAGATACGCCGTTCGAGGAACAGCGGATGTTTCTTCTTGGAAAAGGTTTTTGAGATTCTTTGAAAATGGGATTTCCCTCGCATGTTTTATCGAAGTATTGTGCTGTATAATCTCAGGTGTCACGGAGTCTGAAATAGAAGAGGCACGAGCGTCCATTCCTCCTACTGAGGTGGGTGTTCATAGTGGAAATGTCGCATACTTTTCACCAGCTGGTGCCCCACAGGCTCAACCAAACAGGTATGATACTTGGTTGAGCATCATTGTTCAGCGCTGCCTGAAGCGCAGGAGATTTCAAGTCTTATGATATCAGGTTCGTCTCATTTGCACAATCAATGGCAGTTATCGGGTGTGTATCATACGCTGGCTACCGATTCCTGCGATCTTTCGTGTTACCGCGATTCTTCGACATTCCCGATCCTGCTACAGAGGATTTACGGCAGCTACAGGTTGGTCAGCCTTATTCTGTCTGAAACAATTATGAAAGTGTGATGTTCCGTCGCTTTGCAGTTCAAATTCACATCTTTCCGCCCGTCAGTTTTTCAAACTGTCTTCTCTTTTTTGATTTACTTCTGCTTGGCCCACTAATTTCCATCGCTCTGGGATCGGTTAAATGTCTTAGTACACGCTTTGTAGGATAAGAACACCCGATTGTACAGCAACCAACCCCACACCCCCCTCCCACGTGATGTCCACAAGATTTGGCGTATATGACACATCGTAAGAGGAACTTATTAGCGCTGAAATCTTCATTTTTTAAAATTTTATGAAGGAAATTGGTGTCCGAATCAGTCAAAGAACCCGGAAATCTAGGCTCTCGTGTATGTACATTGACACTCATGGTCCATGATTAAAAGACTGAATATTGAGGAGATTTCTAGCTCTGATTCGCTTAAACCTATCTTACGTCATGCCGAAAGACGGCGTTTATGATCGTACACTGATTTTGAAGTGCTTGCGCTGCTCCGGTACCTTGATGAAGCAGAAGAAGCTGGTGTCAAGAACGCCTATTTTCTTCGTTTTGGCACTAAGCTTCAAAATCAGTGAACGAT
>MU948630.1:0-11251 GCA_036418165.1 Cooperia oncophora
ATTCTGGCTTTCCTACAGCAGCGGAACATGCTTTTAACACCACAACGTCACACTGGAATTCCGATCTAGTACTTTCTCAACGTTATTGTAGCAAATAAGATAATCTTGATAAAGATGCCCACGTTCTAAGGCGAGTCAGTGCGAACTGCATGGAAATCTTAGCGAATACGAATAGCTACGTATGTTCATATCTTTTCACTGAAAGGAAGTCAACCTGTATACGACCCAGTCACGGGGTCGTATACGGGTTGACTTGGGAGATAGAGGCGACAAGCAGTGCTGCTGTCGCGTTCAGTGGGATGAGTTCTGGAGCGGATGCTACGTACAAACTCTATTTTTCCTCTCCTTTAGGCGGCGTTTAGATTTCTCGTACTTCAATTGCCTCGCTGCAATTGCCGCGCTTCAATTGTCGCTCTCCGATTGTCGCTGTCGCCTGTAACTGAATACGCTACAATTTAAAACGTGCTCCTCTTTTTCACTTTAACATTGAAATTTCAATGTAGTTTTGATGAAAGGACACTGTGACAAAGAGTCTGTACACCGTTTGGGAAAAAAATCTAGTGAAAAACGTCAGAAACTCGTATTCTCTTGAGCCGACGGCTGTGTACTTCATTGTCACCCGTCATTGTTACATCCAATTGTCATTCATTTGCACTCTTCTTTCCAATCCAAAAATTGTCTCTGCTCACTGGAAACATGTTCAGTGGTGTTTTGCTGATTAATAGGTCGGAAAGGATAATCGATGGATGAAGTGTCATGAATATCACCATTCCTCCTCGGAACGACCATTCAGAAGACCCAATGCAACAGCTCTTATCCCGCTGTGGACAAAAAAAACAACAAATTTCAAATTATTTATCAAATAGAGTGAACTGTCTTCAAAGGACTCTATATCTTTTGGCCTTGTATACTTCGTATAAATGACAATATGTGATCAGTGAAGTATTTCAGAGTACAGCATTGTTGCGTGAATACACATAAGGGGAGTCGTACTTTTCCGCGGGGAGGGGGCCGTATTTGGTCGTTGGGAAGAGAGGAGGGGGATGGTCGTATGTGCGTTCGAAAGGAATTTGGAATTTCTGCGCTGGGGGAATTCTTCTCGGTTTGTTGACTTATGTGAATTATTTCTGCCTTGTTCCATGTGACTGCCACACCGGCTCCCCTCCCCCCCCCTCTCGCCAAATTTCGGGGAAGGTATGAAATTCCAATGAATCCGGTATTTGCGGATAAGTTAAGAGTTTTCCCGTTTCACATCGGCTATTGTATCGCCCACCCCCCGTCAGTCGAGTGTTGAAAATTTTTGGGTGTAAAACTGGACTTGGAAAAGATGGGAATATGGTACTTAGGTGATGAGGGAGGAGGTGCATGTGGTCGTACCGAGGCCCTCATTTAGGTGGGCGGGGTCGTACTGACACCCTCTCTCGCAGGGGAGGGGTCGTAGCTATACTACCATTTCACACATCGCGATGCTGTGCCCTGATTTGAGCAATGGAATAAATTAGGCTTATTCATAACTACTATTAATATTCTATATTTATCAGTCTCACACACAAACGCTTCCGCTGTACAAAGCCGAATCGTTTGAGCAATGGAAATGCGTGGAGTAGAGCCGACTGTTGCTTGCTACAGTGTTCATCCTTAAAAAAACAGCATTGGTTTATTGAGACTCTATTGATTCATAATGTTGTTGTAAATGATGTTCGTGTCGAGTGCGGTAGTGGGTGGGGGAGGGAGGTGTAAAGCTTGGTGCGGGTTGTCAAAAAATTGCACTCTAAATGAACACTACATTAATTGCGAAAGTCCACTGAACTAACTATACGGCCTCGATGAATGAAGCTATAATCAGCAAATTTTTCAACAAATTCTGTTTGTAAGTTGAGTGCAGTCGTCGGGGCAGCTGAAATAAAATGGTAAAAGGCGTCAGAGGGGTGAGGGTCAACGCCGAGTCCACAGCACTTGTTATAGCAATAGTTGGACACTAGCTCCAAGGTATAGGGTATGGGACAGAAACATTATTGGTGGGTGATAAGAAACTCTAGAAGTTGGTAAGATTTGATGAGGGGGGTTAGAGTGTGAAGGCCACCATATTCGTGACACGGTACACAGCATCAGATAGGCATGAATCCAGCAATAGATATAGAGGGAGAGGCGGGGACGTCGACGGTGGGTGACAGAAAATAATAACAATTGATAAGCTGATAAGGAACGTTGCCGTTGTTGTTCAGTTGAAGTGCTAGAGAAGTGTCAGCAGCAGGGAACGCTACATGCATTATACGCAAGTAATGATGTGGAGGGAGAGGGGGGATGATAAAGGAGTATGACGAAGTGTACAACTAACGTGGCCTAAATATTAGCACCTGCAATCATTTATGCGACTTGAGCGAGTGGATTGCATGGTAATGGAAACCTATGCGTTCACTCAGCGCGGTAAGGATTTTGATGCAGGTAATGGAAACGATATTTGTTCATCTACTGATTGATTCATATTGCACTGAATTGTCCCACTGTACTTCTATTTATATTTACAGGTCTATGTACATTATGGGCGTTATGGCGACACCACCACCCCTCCTGCAAATACAAGCGTGTACTCAAGAGTGCAGAATCCGCTGGGTTCCTTTATCTACGACGATTCGATCAACACAGCGCAATATGAGCAGCTCAATGAATGACCAGGTTCCGTTTCCATTATGAAGTGCATCCGGGCAAAACCGGGGCAAAGAGAAGGAGAAGAAGGTGTGAGCCGAGTGATCCGACTAGTAGTGTATAATGTGTAAGCGAAAGTGTAAATCATGTTCACTTCGAAAAGGGGGCGTTGCTCTCTAGGGCGGCCCTTCCAATGAGGTTCACTGTGCGCAGAGGGTTGTGTAGTGAATGAAGAAGAATGCAAAAAAAGCGAGAAAGTATCTGATCAATCTCAGAAATTCTTACATATAAATAGACATGGAAAAGAGTGTAATGAGAGGCACTGCACTTCTACTAACATAAGTTGCAGGGCACATTCTAGCAACGGGAGTATGACATTGAGTGCTGCTTCTGGGCATTGACTAGCAAGGGCTACTCAGACCAGCCAGCCCTTCGTTCCCAAATTGGTATGAGACTCGACTGCGAAGGGTGAAGAACTGAGTTGTAGATCGGCTGACCCCCTCACTCATTGCATAAGCCACTTCACACTCAATGAAACATTTCGTCCCTCAGTTGACGTACAATGAATGGCTGATCTGAAAATGATTTTTCTCTTGAGCTGCGTTCATACTTTGCAGCAGCGTCCACTAGTGTCCACCAGCGACGTAAAAGGTGGCAAACGCTAGACCGATATCTATGCTTTCCAATCTCTCACCGGACGCCTGAAACGCTAGTGGACGCTGCCGCAAAGTATGAACGCAGTCTTAAGCTTTGTTGAAGATGAGGCCGCATGGCGAGACGCAGGAGTGCTTTCGTTTACGTAACGTAATTATGCCGGGACGACTCTATTTTCTGAATATCACGAATACCTCCCAAGTTCTACTCTAATCAAATACACTCACATAGCTTCGTAAGGTGATCCTATTTCCGCTCCATCTTTGTCACAGAACAACTGAAAAAGAAATGCCAAGTGAGCAGAAGAGCTTGGACAGTTTCCGCAGACATTTTTCCAAAAGGCACTTACAGTTCCGAAAACAAGCAGCATCTCACGCGACTCGTCGATACTGTCAAAACCGGGAAGAGTCTGTTTTTTCTGCGTCGTGTGCTCCTTTTGCCATCTGACGAAACCCAGTGTCGCTGTCTTCAGAGCGTCAGCCAGTTCAAGTGTGAGCGAGAGGTCTCCCTGAAAATCGCTTTTACCCAACACTGGCAACTGAACGAGATTTTTCGAAATACTTTCAGTTATGCGCAGAAAGGAGTTTGCAGGATTTCGTAATTTGACGGTTCACGAATGCAGTCTGCCTAATTCAAGTGGAGCTGATATTATTCCAAGCTAGTTGTGAGAATCGCACGGATTATATCCGTTTCAGTGACGACAAATATACTTTACATGAATATTTGATGTTTGTTTTGCTGCAGTTGGTATGTATAACCATGATGTTGTCTATTTCCATGGAGACTGTAAGGGCTATAGGGGTCTAGAGGAAGCAGTCAAGGTCTAGATGTTCTAAAAATTCGTTAATAATGGTGTCAAGTTGCTGATACTAGAACTTGATATCAACTGACAGTTATTTTTACTGATGATAGTTACTAGTCCTTTCTAACTCCGTGAACAACCTAGGAAATTCTGTCATCAATGAGGTTTACCTTCGGTATAAGAATAATCTGAGACGGTAGTAGTTTGCCTTTAAGTGGCAGTTGACAGATAACGGTTAGGTCGAAATGATTTCGAAATCATCCTTCTGTGAGAAGTGTGAACAAACGGTTTCAAATCCGCTGGAAAGCATATCTACGGAACCCCGCACAGAAGGGGTCAATGCCAACTCGAAATCATCGTGAGCTCACGTCGCTCCTAATCTTCACCAAATGGATGAGTAGGTGTGATACCGGTCGGAGTTGGCGATATCCCCAAAGTGCGCAATTATTTCGAACGAAGAGGCGAGGCTAGTCATCAATAGCCAGGATATCTCTCGTCTAACAATGAGAATGTTACTCAGCATCATTGCGAGATGGTCATCAATGACAGGTAGATTACTACCGTCCCTAAACGTTGGACATGGAAACTGGATTAAGCTCCATTTCTCATCGACTCAGACAGGGTCATTAGAAGGAGTGTTAACAAGCCAAGAGGAAGACAATAATGCGATAACGCCAGATCCTGCTCACAGCTGCTGCGAGCTCCGCACCTATATCAAAGTATGTACAGTTTCGCTTCCTACGTGCGGAGATACGCTAAGCCATTGGTAAGGGAGAAACTCCCAGTTTCCCTAGGTTAAAAGGAACGGTCCGTGGCTTCGAAGAAAGACTGTGTATCCACCTAGATCGTGGTCCTGGCCATGTACGGGGTGAATGGATTTGACGCTGGAGCAGTGTGCCATTCCTCCAATTGAAATAGCATACCAGTCGGATCGCCCGCCTTCGGCGGGCGATCCTCCTTATGTGTGTGAAGTGGGTCCCCCGGCCATCCAAACTGAGGGCCACTCGGATCGAAAGAATAGCACGTAAATAAACAAATAAATAAATGCAAAAAATTGGTAGTAAGTTATGAATTTTCGATTATGACCTCATATTCACTGCTATTCTCACTTGCCTTGCGACTATATTATGAACTTTTGCAGCAGGCGCCGCCGACTCGGCGCACATCTCATCCGCTGGGGTGTCTCTTCACTTATGTAACCCGTCGCTCGCCCCCCCCCCCCCCCATAGAATGCAGCCCACTCGAATTTTCTGTAACAAAATTCGAGTCGATCACAGAGCGGGTTCATCCAAACACTGCTCGCAAAAATCGATCGAATCAACCTCGACCCACTTCTTACTCCACGTTTTCCCGCTGCTCGGGTAGTTCCGGGTTCGAACTTCGAAATTTTTACTGGTCCCCCCAGACAAACGCCCACCGACTGCAATCTGCCGGGCTCTTTCCAACGCCCAGTTCGGGTGTGCCTCCTTCTGTTTATCTACCTGCCCACTTTTTACTCGAGTCCGTTTTCCCGCTGCCCGAGTAGTTCCGGGTCTGAATTTTGAAGATTTGCGTTAGGCCCCGCCCGCCCGAACAAACGCCCCGCTCACTTCGGGTATGCCCCCATTGTGGGTGTAGTCTAACGTGGTGCATAGAGAATGATTTTGTCCCGGGTCCCTGTGATCTTCCGGAGGAATTTTACGAATTTTTGTCGTTGGCACTACTCACTTCGGTGCACGCCCCGTCTAGCTGTTTGTGTGTATTCGGTATATTTTCAACATGCCCTCACCCCCATCCCAAAGTTGACGGCGTTTAAGTGTTTTGTTGACGTTTTCAAGGGACACCGCTCAGCTGAATATAGGCCCCGCCCATTGTGGGCGGAGCCTATTCTCCTATTGGTCCGACAAACGGACAGACAACTTCTGCTTTATATATAGAGTATGATACTCAAAATCTCTGAGATCGGATAGGCGTGGCTGCGTTCTTAATTTTAAAAAAGCGGCGGCCTAGGTTTCCGTAAAATATTTTCATTTTGGAACAGTCGTAATCATGTCTACATCTAAGACAGAACAAGATGGCAGTTCTTTCGAATTAAATATCCGACGAGTAACCCGTCCTATGCCATGCTCAAAAGCTACGCCTACCCCGTCTCAGGGCTAAAGAGTGTAGAAACGGGGAGGAAGAGATGTGATGCACTGGTTGTCTTCTCGACTCCGCCCGCCCTACCGGTCAGTCGCAGAATTAGCGTTACATAATGAGCCATGCTTTGAAACTCTGGAGTTTGCCAAGAATTTTGTAGCATTAAAGACACATAGTACGCTCACACACATTGAGGGTGTATGAGACTATCAGCCCCCAGCTGTCGATGTGTCGTGGTCCCCCCGCCCAAACATGCCCAGGAATGGAGATACAGGACCGTGAAACACGCTAATTCCTCCATGCTCCGCCTTACACCTTTTTGCGGCGCAGATTCCCGTCCTTCATAACATCCGTCGTAAGCGCGCGTGTCGCGTGCGGCTCCTTGGCACTTTGCCAAGTCCTTTAATTGCGCTCTCAAATACAAGTAAAACGCAATTTCCTGATGCGGATAACATTGGAGGTGCTACAAAATAAGAACAGAAGATGATGACGAGGGCCAGAACTCAAGAGCAACTCGGCTGCATCTGCAGTATCCATCAGAGGCCGCGCATTCCCACAAAACATGAGAATAAAAACAGCCCAAGCGTCCCACTCGTTTGTTCTAAGTATTTCTATGGCTTTGGCGCCGCGCCGGATCGTAGAAATTTACAGGCCATTTTATCTAATTTGCCTTTCCTTGATTTTTTCATTTTTGTTTTATTTACATTTACATCGTTGTGCTTCATTTCTAGCCTGTGTCATCTTCATCTCCTTGTACATGGATTTTGAAGCATGAGCAACACCTAAAATTTTATTCGCATCAGGAAATTGCGTTTTGCTTGTATTAAACTAACGAGTATGCCGTTTTTATTTTCATGTTTCGTGGAAATACGCGGCCTCCGAGGGATGTTGCAGAAGTGGCACAGTTGCTTTTAAGTTCTGACCCTCGTCATCATCTTCTGTTCTTATTTTGCAGCACCTCCAATGTTATCCGCATCAGGAAATTGCGTTTTACTTGTATTTGAAAGCGCAATTAAAGGACTTGGCAAAGTGCCAAGGAGCCGCACGCGACACGCGCGCTTACGACGGATGTTATGAAGGACGGGAATCTGCGCCGCAAAAAGGCATTGGGCGGAGCATGGAGGAACTTAGCGTGTTTCACGGTCCTGTATCTCCATTCCTGGGCATGTTTGGGCGGGGGGACCACGACACATCGACAGCTGGGGGCTGATAGTCTCATACACCCTCAATGTGTTTGAGCGTACCATGTGTCTTTAAATGGAAGTATATAGAAGCAACCTTATATACATTTATGCTCATAAAGGGGGGAGGCATTTCCCCTTCCACTAAGCAGTAGAGATTAACCAGAAAAGAGAGATCGCAGACAAGCAGCGCGCTTGGCCATGGTTAGGCGAGTGGCTGGGTGTGCAGCAGCGTGAGAGTAACGTGGAGACGGCACACGGTCACTGCCGTCGAGCCCTAATTCCTGCACTTTAAGCGAAGAAAGTGGCAAGCTACTGCAACTGCAGATCAATCCTCACTACAAGGGCCGAGAACCACGGAAATGGGTGTAAACTCTGCCTTGAAGCTGAGTGGAAGTTAGGGAATAAACATCATGTAAGCTTTGTTCCCTACAGTTGCAAGGACCACGTTTCCATAAAACCGCTACATAACACACCTGGATGTTCGGAGTGTTCTTGAAGTTCGAGGCAAGAAAGCCTCTGAAGGTGCTGTCGAAACATTGCATCTGGCTGATCCGATTCAAGTGCTGCCAGTAAATCTTAAAGTATTAATTAGCTCGAAGTACTACCTCATGTATACATAGTACCCCTTCAAGAGAGTTTTTTCTAGTTGTGCTCATCCGCACAACAACAAATTACTATGCAAGCGGTATCTTTGGTGCTACGTACCTTGTTACCTTAGCCGTCTAGGTTTCCAGTAGCGTCAGCCACTTAATAGAGTTAATCCATAAAAACAGCAGCTAGGTTCATCTTTTCTGCCAAACGTAGCTCGGTGCAGACCGTTCCTTCCATACCACATCAAATCGAGGGACTACGATTGCAGCGATGTGGGTTGAGCTTTGGTTGGGTCAGTCGCGTGACGCCGTGGATGGGCCACATGACGTACTCTAATCGCAGAGTATTCAGCTGTCATCGTCTAATCAAAAAGGCTTTAATTTGATAGTACATTTTAATGGTCATGCCGACGAGGTGACCTACGACTATGGATATGAAGCGCGTAAGTGATGCTCTGAAACCATTTGAAGGTCAGCTTCATTGCCCCCGAATAGCTCCGATTTTCTGGAAAAAGCTGAATGCCGCAGATTCTACTAGGTTCTGTTTCTCGGCACCTGCCAGCCAGTAAAATCTTATCTTGACAGTGATTTTTGGAAGCTAGGCTCATGGAGGGGCCCATTTGCAAAGGTCTTAGAGTACCCAGGTGTCCTTGGAAGTTGCATTTCCGCTGATCATCATGAAGATGATTAATGGTCGTCCACTGCGATTGTCTTGGAGCTGACTGTAGATACTGTTGGTTTTCAAAAGAGTAGTCCCTTCATCAGATTTGCCGGTGATGGCAGCACTCGCTTCGATCGCGCGTTTCTTTTAGAGCTCCTCATAAAATTGATGGTACGGAAATGTAGTCATCTAATCGTAGTTGACTAATTTTACGAATGTTAAGATACTTTGGATGCTTTTGTTCTGATATTTTCGGCATTCTTCTAAGTGGTGATCACATCGACTAAGGAAGCGCAAAACAAACAAAAGTTGTCAGTGGCAAAGTCGATTTACTGCCGACAAAGTTTCTTTCGAATCTACTTCACGTTCAAGAACTTTCGTTACGCGCTTGATAATGCAATGTGTTTTGTCTGAGTACTTTATATTACTATCTGCTTTGTAAGATTAACGAACTCAGCGTTATGAGCGTAACGTATACCTTGGACAGAGAGTGATTCACTGTTACTGCAAGGCTTCCATAAACTACGTCCATTCGGCAATCCGGTACCGGGTTAACCGATGGGCTCTTGTAGGAATGCCAAAGGCAGTACTGTAACGATATAATATATATACAGCAATATAAAGATGGAATATACAAAGTACAGATGTTACAGGTGTATGGGTAGATTTCACGTTCTTCTGAGACCTTAAAACAAGTTGTAACAACTCCGAAGACGTATTTGCCCCGTTCAAGAGGAATAGGATGGCAACTGAACACATGTAACATTTTAATCTGAGACCGCGCAGAAATGACGCTAAAGAGTACTATTACCAGAATGACATTCTGACTCCGCCCGTGCTACGCTGTCCTAGAGTGCTGCACTTGCGTAGAAACCAAAATCCCGCAGCGAAGAGTACAGACCAATTTGAAGGAGGAGGACGCAGATTGGTAGCGCGTTCCGCTATGGTTAGGTGTGGTAGCGCGGGCGGCTTTCGCAAACGGCCCCTTTGTATAATTACCCTATTGCCCGTCCCTGTGCAATTCTGAGCAGGCAAAGTGGCGTGCAGACCCATTCCCTTCGCACATAGCGAAGACCAGGATTCGCGAAGGTGAGTGCGCACTTAAGTACTTGGAGGATCATTTCCAAAGTGAAGACTTGGGTAGAGGAGCGATATCCCCAGACTACGTGCCTTACAAAACCCCGGTGCTTACCAAATTAATTAACCAAACAAATTATATTACTTTCACGCAGCGAAAGTGATATAATTTATGCGGCAGCGGACCCGCCCAAGTTATACTCGAAATCCCTGAGATCGGGTAGGCGTGGCCGCATGTTTCAACTTAACTTGAAGGTGTTTATGCTTCTGGTGGGATATTTTCATCATTGGAACAATTGTTGTCATGTCTCGGTCCACACTGTTGTTCCAGACCAGAATATTCCGCGAGCATCCTATTCCATGCCATGTTCAAATGCCACGCCTACTCTGGCTCAGGGATAAGGTGTGTACAATAAAAATAAATTGTCACAGTTCGCTTGAGAGCTGGGGGAGGGGGCGGGTGAAGTAGTGGGAGGTGTTCTGCTGAATTCCATCGTTGTAAGCTTTTGTAAGCAATGTTCTGTAAGCAATGTTCCCAATTCACAAGTGTTTACAAGCTTGTAAGTTAGCTGGCTTCAACAAACGAATCTATTGACCAGCAAATTACACCCCGTTGGCAAACAGCGCCAAACATTCTGCTTTTCAAGTGATGGCGGAATGGGTCTCAAACCAGAAAGAAACGGAAAATTTCAGCTGACGCCGAAGAAGACTGCGGCCGTCTGGGACTTTTCGCCTGGAAAAGTTGCTTTCTCTTGGGGCCACCACTTACCAAGAACGCTCACGGAACATAACATGCAGGGTTTGTGACCTCTTCCCAGTCAGGAAACTATAGCATACGGTTCCGATGGAATAGGTTCTTTTGAGAGTTCCTTCAAAGTAAAATACTTGCATGTCAAATATGAAAGGCTGTACCCATGATGGCCAAATGACCGTTGTACTCTAGAGTAGGCCTAAGCACGTCATACACAGTTGCGTCGTCTGAATCCAAGTAGGTACCGATCTGCGACAACCGATAAATTCTTTGCCTTCGCAGCAACCTCGTGATCGTACCAAAGTAGTCGTTGAAATCAGTCGCGACCTGCAAAGAATGCTGTAAAAAGCTTACAAATAATTTCCATAATAACTTCTCTTCTTCTTCAAACTCGCGAAATTGGCATTAAGTACGAAGGTTTTTCTTCGCAGTTTTTGACCGTTTCACTTCGTTTTTTCGCCATTTTCCCCACTATATGGCGCCCTGCTAGCATTTTAGGCCAATTAACAAAATATTGTGCCAACTGCCTTCAAGGCGAGCTTATTAACAGTCGTTTCTGTAAGTGCAGGCGAAATCGGTTGCGTATGAGACTAGCCTGTGGATTGTGGCAATCGGCTCGCCCTCCCATGACGAATTTAAGGCATTCTGTTCTTCTTTTACTCCCTTATTGAAAACAGTCTCCAGCTCATGTTGTTGAAATCAATTCAGCTGTCAACGAAATATGCGCTTTGCTTTGCTTCATTGTATTCTTAATTTGATAAATAATTT
>MU948633.1:0-14598 GCA_036418165.1 Cooperia oncophora
CTCGACAGGAAAAGAAATTTGACGAAATCGTCCTGTAAGTTTTGAAGGCAAACAGTGCTCAACTGCTAAGTGGATCTTCGCTATGTGTGAGTTGAATGGGTCTGCAGTTGCAGAAGAGTAACACTTTCTCCGTTCGAAAGTACATGTCAGCAGAACTGGAGGGTAATGATACCCCGCTGTCATCCTGGACTCCTTGCGCTGTCTACAACGTGTCGGCATATACGTCGTGCAAGGTCCCAGAGGGAACAACATGAACAGCAAAAAGCTTCCCGTGAGCAAGTGGAGAAACTAACCTAACGTGAGAAAACAAAGACAAGTAGCGCGTTTGACTATAGTTAAATGAATGTTCGTGGTGGAGCGCATTGCATCATCTGATTTAGCTTTTGTGGAGTCTACAGTGTCCTCCAGCCCCGTTGTCGTACACCATGGTAGGCACGTTTCATCATCTGGTTAGCCATGGCTGGAGTCCAGAGCTGCCTCCGGCATAAGTATCCCCCAGCCCGTTGTACTTTCTTGTGAGGATAAAGTGACACGCCACTACACTTGCAGACGCATTCACTTCGCACATTGTAAGGGTCAGGATCCTTGAAGGTTAGCGTGGAGTTTATCCCTGAATACGACTACAGTTTTAGGCGAGCGTTTGGTAACACAGTTGAGCAGTGACGAGGCAGTAATTACCAGTGTGTACTGAGGCAGTATGAGGATGTGCAAGGCGATAGACATGAGCCACAAGGAAAAGGGCAACCCCATCATATCCCTGTGTGTAAGCGTGGAACCGCTGGCATACCTCTGCTACAAGCGGAAGGGAAAGCTTTTACAGTCATATCCGCTGGGGATGCAGAAGTTGTATCACAGGGGCTGAGCGAACCTGTTTTTGACCAGTTGTGCAAGCTGGCAAGCGATTGCAGTTGGTGAAAAACGGGCTGTGAAGTCTCAGCCCCTCTGACATACCCCAGAATTCGCAGCTAGTAAGACTCTAAGCGCGATGCTTTGGCTAAAACATCTGACATACCTCAGAATCAAGCACTAGTAAGACTTTCTGCGCGATGCTCCTTTGGCTCAAACAGCCGCTCCTGTCACTGTCTAGTTGCGGTGGTTTTCACAATCGCGGCAATGCAGCTCTCGATTCGGAAAGCGATATTGCCCATTAGGAATACATTTTCATAAGGTAAAGAGAGCATTCGTGCCGAGCGCAACTCAGTCTCGAAAAGCTCAAGAGTAGACCACTCACACAAAGCAACACCATCTAGACATACACTCCTTATCGCTGAGACGGAGTAGGCGTGGTTTGAGCAAGGTATAGGACGGGTTTCTCGTGGAGATACTTCAATTTGAAACAACTGCTATCTTGTTCTGTGTTAGATGTAGACATGATTACGACTGCTCCAAAATGACAATATCTCACGAAAACCTGGGCCGCCGCCATTTTAAAATCAAGTACACGCCTACCCGATCTCAGGGATTTCGAGTATATGTCCATATAATCACAGATGCATGAAGAAGAATAAGGGGAAGAATGAGAAAACAGCACTCCTGCTGATGGAAGGTCAATGCCAAAAATCGACTCAGAATCTGCAGCACGACGTTGAGCAACTTTTAAACGGCACGAAATTAGTGCGGTTGTGACCAGATAGGCGACCCGCTGGCCACACCACCTAGCACACTGTAGCGGTCGGTCTGAGAGTAGTTCCAGAAAAGTGGGCTTTGATACGAAAGTGCACTTTGTAGAAGAGGAACAGGAACACTTTCGACCAAACTCTAGCTTGCCATAAAAATAAACCAATAAACCCGGTATCCGGTTTAGGGAGTCACTTTCACTGTAATATGGTCGTAATCATTAGGACGATGATGTTCGAGCGTTCCGTGCCGGCCGTCAATGAAAACCCTTCAGCAGTGTGGAAAGTGCATGAAAAACTTGTTGGGAGATTTCCAAGTGGTTTAGGATTATAAGATGCTGAAGTGGGTGAATCACTGGCTAAAAGTGAGAACAAAGACGAGTTCGGATAGGATCAGCTAGTCAGAACAATTCTTATTCAGAGCGCGTCGTACGTCTGGGATCCCTATGTTTCGCGAAATTTTTCCCCAGCGTCCCTGATCGGAGGTGCCCTGATCACATCATAAGGATAGGTTGGATGATACAGTTCCCTCGTTGCCACCGCGTTGAGCAGCGTTAAGATTTCGCGAAAGACCCGTCGACGCGCTGTTAGAGCCCCGTGCACGCGAGCAACGTGCCCCAATCCTAGGAATGGATTCCTTCGAGGGCGAGGCCGCCCTAATGCACCAGTGCCGATCGATACCAGACGGCGTGTTCCCCATGTTCTCTCACTACATATGCGACGTTGATTGATTAACATTGGCTGCGTTCGCGTTTATAAGATTGGAGCGCAATTGCAATACAGCACGCCTTCGCGCGTCTACGCGTGTCATCGCAAAGTTTGAAGCCGCCAGGATCTCAGATCACAGACAAACACAAAACACAGAGATCTCAACAAATTCGCTTATACTTATTGCGCAGAGAAGGCAAAATTGTTCGACTCCTTGGAGCGAGACTGGACCACGTATTAAGGTGTACTCAACACGGTCAATATGGACCGAGCCGATAACAGCCTGGACACTCGACTCGCTATCACACATCTACTATTTTCTGGATAATCAAAACCGTCGGGGCAGCAACAAATGGACGGGACTGTTGTGAGGGAGCCGATGTCTGCAGTTTTGCGGTAGAGCCTATGCTCATCACATCACCCTTTCTTGGCTTTAACTGTGCCTATCTGATTTCTGCCCTTACTCGTGTGATCTCACTGTCTTACGTCGTGTCCGTATTGTCGTGTATGCGAAATAGAATACCCAGTTGAGTCACGTCAAAAGCCCAGAGGCTGTTCGAAGTACGAGAGGAGGTCGGTGGTAGATACCGAACGTTTAGGCAGCGTTCAGACTTCGCGACGCAGGCGCTTCGGCGATCGATGCCGCATTGCTTTCAACTGAATCGATCGCGTTTAACGCGCGATCGAAGGGCTGCCGTCGCGAATTCCGGAAGCGGCCTTACTCTTTTACAATCGGGATGTAATAGTAATGATTTTCCTACCATGAACCCCTATCGGATAATCGTTGCAGCAAACTCCTGGTTAGTAGTTGCTAACTTGTTTCAGTTTGCCTGATGCTGTCTGTATACGTAGTTCAAGCACCTACTTCTAGATCCCAGAAATTCCGTTTGCAGTGGTTCCAAAGTGGGGACGCTGCCTGAAACTTTTGAAAAAAAACAGTGATGGAAACAAACTCAGCTTTCCTGTATGCAGATTCCGGCAACTTCCCTTATACTTCTTTACTTGCCAAATATAGCCCATTTTCACTGCGCGGACCTACCGGTTGTTCACTGAGGCGCCTATGATTTTGCTCCATTTTTGCCCCTTATTTTCCTTATTCCCTCTCAACGGGAAACAAGAAGGGGGCGCTGGTGAGAAAGGCACATGGCCTGCTTCTCCGGTTCCGCCCCTGCCACCGATGTGAGGGTATTTGAATGCGAAGCTCGCAATCAAATCTTTTGGAGCGGGGCTCGAACAGAGATGTCAAAATGTCAGGAATCAATAGTGAAGAGAAAAGCGGTAACAAACCTTGTCGTCAACGCCAAACCGGGGAACGGTTAGGACTCCACGAGAGGTCAGCCTGCCGCCGCGACGCGGCAGAGGAGAAGTGGGCCTCGCGATGTTTTCGCTATCTGCGCGGCGTTTGCATAGTCCGTTAGATTTCCAACAGTCTGCTTTATTACTTGCAGGTGTGAAAACTATGGAAGGAGTGGGCCCGATGTGTAACTATTAGTATAAAGCAATGTCCATTTACATAGAAATAATATTTAGAGAATACATCAGCAATCTACAAATTCACTTTAAGGTGAACCCTTCTTTTGCATTCCTTTGCAAGGTATTGTAAAGGCCTAAGATTTGGGGCCAGACGGGAAAAGTAGGTAGTAGTAAGTAAGTAGTAAAGAAATACAGCAGTCTGTTGAATAAATACAGCTGCCATTCAAAAATATTGACGTCCCATTGAATATTCTAGTTTGCAAAATGCCAAGTAGATTTACGTGATGCCAGAACTATGTGAAGGGACCGGGATCTTAATCGCACGACTGTATGGGTCTTGTCCAATCAGGGCAGCAATCGCCGCGCGCGGCGAGGCGAAACATGGCTGCCGTGACCTCTCGTGGAGTCCTAACCTACACCCTGCTCGAGCAAACATGCGATTTCCATGGATAGCGAGAATAGCACGAGCTTCGAGTGAAACCTAGGGGTATCCTCATCCCCTGGCCCACGGGCGTTTCTTCTCGCGTTTCAACACTAGATAATAATAAAATCGAAGAAATGGCTTTGAAGCGAAGCCTGTAATCAAAAAAAACTTTTGTATATAATCAGGATCTCTGTAAGGCGACAACACACCGATAAGGAGCAATCAGTGATAGGTGTGCTTGCAACCGCAGAGATTTCAAGCGTTCACTCACGCGGAAAAGTTAAGGACAAGTATTTATACGGACCAATTCGCTTTGCATTCGCGCGTTTCTTAGAGAAATAGGGTTTTGACAGTGTTCTCTTTTGCACAGCTGATCATTTCACGAAATATGCCGAAAATATTTGCCCAACAAACAAATTGTTCAAGGATAAAGAACAAGTTTGACGAATGTATTCATCGCGAATGAATCGAAAACCACAAATACTGTTCGCGAACACTACGAGCTAAAAATTCCGAAAGACCAACTCCAGGGAGAACAACTTTTCTGATCTACAGTTAAGTAACTTTCCAAGCAGTTGGCTCATCGAGCTGTTTTCAGTTGGTCAAGCCAAAAGCTGGAAAGGCCGACAAGTTGGGCGTGAACGCGAGCTGCCTTGAAATCGGCAGCTCATCTGGAGATGCGTCAGGTTCGATCCGTTGGAAATGCGTGAGAAAAAATATTGAATCATTAGGCAAAATATTATAAATATAAATATTGAAATTAATACTGAATTATTAGCGAACTCCGGTAGCATTCGGTATGCGCCACGTATTTTACCTCACTCACAATTTTCTCCACTCTTATGTTTCATCGGATATTCTGCTGCTTATTTGCTTTAGTAAGCAGTAGTAAATCACAGTCGCAATCATAAGGACATTGTAATGAGTTCCAGTCTGCACAATGATGTTAAAGGACCATCAGTGTTTTTATCTGCAAGACATTAAGGATTAGCAAATAGGCGACAGAAGAGAGATAGAAGGTTTGGATGCCTTTGGTAACAGATGACGCTCACGGTGATCAGTGGCGCCAGTATAAAACATAACGTCAGATTTCGCCCACAACCACGGTGTTATCCTCGATCTCAGTTTTCTCCGAGACAAACCATGCGTTTCGCTTCTCACATAGGTATTCGAAGCGACTAAAAAAAAAAAAAAAAAAAAAAAAAAAAAATAACTTCGTGGGGCATAGGCGAATATTGAAGGTTCTTCATGTTTTATCACTACGGAATGGGTTGCAGCCGCCATCCACCTAGTACTAGGGTTTTAATAGGTGCGGACTATAGAGACTCGTCGGTCCCTGAATTTCTATCCACGCTTCTAATTCTCTGAGGTATGGCTTTGCGAACTTCATCCCTTTCTGTCCCACTGTAGTAAAGCACTCGAATAGGATGTGAGCAACGTTGGCGGATCGAGAAGGCTGGTATCAGGGATCATCTGTGTTTCTTCATTTTCACTTATCGGGAGGAAGTGGTTTGAGTATTTGGGTTCTCAATTGCATGAACTGCCGCTAGTGAATAATATTTATCCTAATCATCCTTAACTAAGCACTTTAACTGTTACATCGTTGTAGGAAACTATGAACGTAAGCCTACTATCCCTTCATCCGGCGACGTTATTCACGATGAGCCCTCCTTAGAACCCTACTCTGGGTTGACATGATGGTGAGCCATCACGAGAGTGAGGCTCTAGGGAGAGCTCATCGTGAATAGAAATTTTTTCGTGGAATCACCTTTTCCAGATGCGAACGCTGACCTTTTCACTTTTCTTGCATGTCACCAAAAGCCTATTATGCATGGTTTCTAAGGGACTGTCAAAGGATGTAGGAATCTGTTCAGTATCTTACATGCGAATCCGTACCAGTAACTTGATCCAACTGCTGTAGAGAACCAGAACTTGATTTTTTCGACAAGGCGCCACTTCCTTGTAGCCGACTTGCCACGCATGCCGATCGCGTAGATGATCGTATATTCCCTTGGGGATCATTCCCCTTGAGAAATAACTTTTTCTGCCGCGGAATTTTTGCACACTAGCGACACGCTACGCTGGCGTCCAGGAGAAGCGGAGGAAAATTCCTCTGCATGATAGCTCCATGTGCTTTTGGGTGCAGTGCTATCCACTGTCAGTTCTGCAGTCACAATGGTACACTGTGTTCATAAGTGGTAGGCATTTCTGAAATTTCAGAAAGATGAGCAAAGGGAATGAGAATGGTGTCGTACCAGGAGGGGGGAAATTTATGGGGAATCGTAGTTCTGCCAAAATTTTTTCTCTGAGGCCACTTTGCCTGTATTGGGATGCTCCCCAATACCTTTGAGGCGTTTTTTTAATATGATAAGCGATGTTTGACTCCGTATTTCAGCCTCCGGAAGTTTGAGCGGCGAACTGCAGTTGTCACCGGTTGCGACAACATAATGATTCGTAAAGCTTTCAACCTCGCTGCTTAATTCCAATACCTAACGATATGGCTGACGGCTCTCCATTTAACGTATTACGCCCCAGGCTGCGGCATAAAAACGGCCGCGTCAAGCAGGGTGGCGTGAAAGATAGCGTACTCCCCAAGAAAGCGAGAGCTGCAGGCTCAGGTCCCGCAGGTAACAGGCTTTTGCACATGATGGCATTCTTGTGATATTCCATTATTTTTCCTCTTTTGGTCACTGTGACTACTCACTATGATACAGCTCAGGCGGCTAGTGCAAAGCTGGATGAACTGGTTCTCCCAAATCAGCAAAGCGTGAACCAGCTAAGCTGGTTAATCGTTTTACAAGCAACAAGTTGTTCACTGACAAGGATCAATCTTCAGCTTGACATCGCATTAGATTGCTTCTTATAACACCGAATGAGAAGTGGCAGTGCAGGTGCATGATAAGCTGGTTTTGATTCGAATCTGCAGGATCACGACACGTTTTACACATTGATTCAGACTGAATATGATTGTGGCGACGATGTGATGAGTGAAATTGCCGTTCACAAAAAAAATCAGCTTCTTCCTTCTCCTATATTTCTGCTAGCTCCGCAAGGCTTACAGGGACAACAGAAAAGATCCCGAAAAGCGTCCTGAACAGTGATGGCAGATGGGAAAATTCATTAGAGAGAAGGCGTCATTTCGTGCAGCTCACCAAGGGGGTTCCACAGCTGTCTACAAGGGTACACACTGAAGAAAGACACTCGGAACATGGGATGGACCACCAAAGTTCTTATCGCACAGAATGGCAAGCCAAATGAAAGGTTTTTGGTGATATTCCTAAGATGCTTCTCTCTAAGCACGAGCAAGCACTCCACTCTAACTCTCACAGTCACGATTAGGCTCGAGCAGCTGCCTAATTTTTACGGTCGAGTCACTAGTGTTCAGACCCCTAGAGAATGCTGCCACTACAATACCCACCCTAAATGTTTGGAAAGAAAAATGAAAAAACGCCTTCTCGCGTTTTTTTCCTATTTTCTTGCTATAACTCAATTTCTGTTCTCCTTGCTTATAGAAGGTTCTACACCGTTTTATTCAGCTTGTCGAGCTCTGCAAGATGATGTTTTGAAAACCCATGAAACCATGTACGGTGGAAGAGATCAACCGTCCAGCTTTTTGCGCAGCGCCACTACATATGGTCCTTGGTTTATTTTTCATCACTCAACCCTGACTGTACTTAGTACAGTAACTTTATCGTCACGCGCCTCAAAGGCAGTTGACACGACAAATCCTTAGGCTGCGTTTATACTTTGCGGCAGCGTAGCGCTTCCAGCGTACGCCAGCGGCAGTGCCGGGGAGAGGATGGATATCGATCTAGCGTTACGCCAGCGTTTCACCAGCGTTTTGCTGGCGTTTGCAGCGGCAGGGGAGTAGAGACTATGTGGCCGTAAGAGACGCGCAATCGATGTGTATTGTAGAGACTATGTGGCCGTCAGAGACGCGCAATCGATGTGTATTGTAGAGACTATGTGGCCGTCAGAGACGCGCAATCGATGTGTATTGTAGAGACTATGTGGCCGTCAGAGACGCGCAATCGATGTGTATTGTAGAGACTGAGGGCGAGTGAGAGACGCGCAATCGATGTGTTTTGTACCCTCCAGCTCTCCATAGTCTCTACTCCCCTGCCGCTGCAAACGCTAGCAAAACGCTGGTGAAACGCTGGAGAAACGCTGGCGTGACGCTGGGAACGCTAGATCGATATGCATCCTCTCCCCGGCACTGCCGCTGGCGTACGCTGGAAGCGCTACGCTACGCTACGCTGCCGCAAAGTATAAACGCAGCCTAAATCCTCTCCCCGGCACTGCCGCTGGCGTACCTACGCTACGCTGTCGCAAAAGTATAAACGCAGCCTTGAAGACAATCCCGCGACCACACAGTTCATAGTGAATGACAGTTCAAAAATCGAGAATTGCCTGTGGTTGTTGAGCTTATTCGAAAGAAAGAAGGAAGCAACGAGAGAAGCGCCCGGAATAAGACCCTTTTTATTGCAATTGATCATGATGGACGAGTGTAAGGTGGTCAAGATCAATTGAGCATTGCGAAAGGCGGTGATACACTGGTAAAGAAGACCGAGAGAGCCAGCAAACACGGGCGAGAGGTGCAATGGCAGACAATCGACAACGACAGGGTGGTTTGAGGCCGGAATGGGCCTAATCGGCGCCGAATGGGCTAAAACTTCAGGACGCGCGGCGCTTGGCTTGCTGTTTTCAACCATTTAAAAGCGGCATAGCCTCTGACGCTTGGCCCATGCTTGACTCAACCGTAACACGCTTATGAGAACCTAGGCCTTAGCTTATATGGCGCGAAACGGCACTTAAGACGGGACTAGTACGTCCGAACGAATTCGCGCCCCTGAGCCGGTGCTGGCGTAGCATCTTTTCCAAAGAAGGTACCTTGTAAGGTCTTTTCAAGCGGCAACGTACTGGTGCGGACGCCCACCGCTTCCACCCGCCCACAAATGTACGACCGTACATGATGCCCGTATTTGCGAAGCAAAATATGAAGCGAAGGAATGGACATGAAGCCGCCATTCGATATGAGTAACCTACCATGGCAGCCTGTATCTAACCGTATGCGGTTTTATGGCAGAGTGCCTACGGAAATCCTCGTCCTGAATTGCGTTTTGAGTGATTGAAAGAAAATGAAGCCTTTCTATCGCAGATCTTTAAACCGTTCTACTCGCGTTTTTTTGGTCGCCTTTTTTCTCGCTACTGCATAGCCCCTGCTATGTATTTTAAGAATGGAGTATCTACTTCAGTGCGTCGAACTGCCTTTTCATGCATCTACAGCTTGTAAGGCAGAAGGGCTTGTGAAACAAAATAGTCTTTTGAAAGGCGGCTTGCCTAAGAGCGGCCTTTCTGAAGTTTCTGAAATACAACAGCAGACATGCGGCTTTCCTCATATTTTCATTGCTGCTTTAAGTGGAGAATTCTGTAGCACAACATTTTCAATTTGGCGCACTGCCAAATCTAAATGACGGCTCGACGTTGTAATCGTTGAGTGGCACCATGAAGCTTCATCGATCATTTCGCGGATACAACCCACAGAGTAAATCGAAAGGAAAGTCACTTGTATGAGTCTACATACTACAAGTATATATACTTCGACCTTTACAACATTGAACGTGACAAAGATTACGGCGATTGTGAATTCCAACAAATACGGACACAAAACTAGAGATCTGTGAAGAGGATGTTTCGAGGAAGGCTTCATAAAGAGGCATGGCTCAGAAACGCGTTCTCTTGCCGGAGCTTATCGCCTCGTAACTCGATTAGCAAGTCGACCTGTAGGCCTGTCCCATGGTTGAGGTGTGGGAGAAACTGGTTTGTGTCCCCATGCCTCCTCTTCGTCGTCCTCATCGTCCGCCATCGTTAACCGAGCAGCAATGCGCCGACGCTTTCTGAAATGAATATGATGGGATCATTGTTGACTAGCCATACAAACATGCAAACAACCGACAATTTCAGCATTAATCATTCCCACTACTGTTGACAGTACTGCGAGCTGCATGTGTTATGGGTATCACAACCGTCTATGCCCAAGGAAATATAGAAGTTAGCTTGCAACCTTATTTTTTCAACTCTCACGCGATGTGTCTAGTGAAGAACGAGTTGGTTTAGGCAGCGTCCAGACCTCGCAACGTCGTGCATCGCAGCGCGTCAACGAGCTGTAACGCGCTGTAACGCGCGTCGACGCGCTAAAATCACAACGCATTCCAATAACCATACACAAGCCTCCCTTTATCTACCTTCCTCTGATATTTACCCTTTTTTCTATTATTTCGCATTTCTACTTCATTTACTCATTACTCTACTATATCTTCCGAAATCCGGCCTGTTTTTTTGTCGAATTCTTCTAAGAGTGCAGATTCGGCTGAAAGTTTGTATCCAGTGGCAGTTCGACCTCTTTAATATGGATATCACATTCGTGCAGCATGAAGATTCACGGTATTTAGGCGAATTCAGTCGCGATGTCAACTTTCAAGGCTGCTAGAATCAACGGCTGACCGAAACTATGCTGATGGCTCCCGTGTACTGTCGGCCAGACAAACGCGCTCCCAATCACTAGCACTGCACAATTTGGAGGAGTATGACTGACTAGGGAATATTTCCTGCTGTGCATAGCAAACCACACCCACTCACATGACATTCCGCCAATTAGGCACAAAAGTAAAAATGAAATGGAAACTCACATGGCAGTTTCATCAATGTCATCCGAAGCGAGCGTCCCACCAGTACCATTGAACAGACATGATCCTTTTTTTGCACCTCGCCCCTGAAAACGTTAAAAGCTCGAGTCTTTGTCGCGTTCAAAGGCAAGAATTTCTCTTCACGTACGAAATTAAGGGCACTGGACCGATTTCAGGAAAACGGTATCTTATAAATATCTTGCAAATTTGTATTCCTGTAGACGCCGCAAATTCACGAATGGCACCAGCCTCATGCCAACGTTGCATGGGCCCGAGGCCGAGGCAAACAGTGATCCTTTGTTAGCATCTTCTGTCTCCGAATGACGTCTAATATGTAAAAGAAAATCCTGTGAAATGACGTCTAATGAACCAATTACGTTACGGTTCGCAACTTTACAGGAGTTAACAGTAACTCACAAGGTTCTGTTGGCTTTAGCATGTTCGCATGAACTTATAAAGATGCCCCTCCCACTCCTGAAGCGGAACTACCCCAAGAAAATGCTCGCATGAGCAGTTTTGAGCGACCTTCCGAGGTGTACTGTAAGTTCCGATACGCTTCCGTCACGAGGCTGATACATGGAAATATTATTTTGGTCAAAATTTCAACATTTCGTCATCTTCAAATCTTCAGTATCACCATTAGATCATAGCGCTCCGGCACAGTCAAGTTGTGGAATCGAAGCTACTTGTAAACGAAGGAAAGGTCGTAAAATAAAATTTCCACCTAACAACCTCGTGCCAGAAGCATCAGCAACACCAGACGCGCAGAGATAGAAGAAGAGAGACGGATGTTCATTGAAAGTCATTTAAAACTCGAATGATGGTCAAGTACGCAGCGTTTCTGCGAGGAACTGCTGCCATACTTCTGCGTTCCTCATTGTACCAGCAAAGCGTTAACTTTGAGGAAAAGGCGACAGTACTCATATGGGTGGCGCATGGCTGTGACCTGGAGATTTTCTTAAACACACCTACCCTGACAACTTTGGCCTGTGGAGCTCCTGACTCGACATCTGTGGACTTCACCTCATCTGTAGACGGCTTGACGGTAGGGTCATCATAGAACCTCAAATGAAGAATCCTGATTTGAATGTTAGTGAACAGAATGGGAAGTGTCGTACTATCACGTCGCAACTACGAATTTGCAATAGCGAAAAAAGACCAGCTCAATAGATTCAGCAACGCACCAATTAAGTAAAAAGGGCCCCACAGAACTCGGGCCATAGCCATAGATTAAGGACCATGGAATCGGGACGACACACCAGCGCTGGCACAGAACTCGCACCCAAAAGGTTCTTCCATTTATATCATTGCGCGAAGTGTTTTAAATAAACTTCTATCGAAAGCTAGAATGGGATTCAAATACGAATGTCAAGGTGCTAAATATCAGCAGTGTGCGGAACGCCCCTCCCCTTACCCTCCCCAACCCCCTCAAGCCGAACAGCGCCGAAGGAAGCAGTAATTTTCATAGACAACTTATGTAACACACCTGCTGTTTCTAAGCATTACACGAATGTACGAAAAGGAAACGCTGTGCTCGGGAAGGGAAACAGACGATGAAGGGTCGAGAGAGTACACAACTGATAGAGACACCACCGCTATACAGTGAAGGCGGAACGATAACCACAAGGGTGAAGATAATAAGGGAAGGGCGGAGATGACAGACGGTGGCAGAATCCTGGTGTTATAACCGAGCAATTTCAAGACGAGAAAAAAGGTATATTCTCTGTCGTTTTGAACCGCATCACTTGGTCAAGGAGGGTTACTCAAGTGTTTAATCGCGGGCTCTGTATACGAACAACTTTAAGGCACGGCAAAACAAAAAAATGGTAAAAACAAGAAAGCAAAATGTGCAAATTGAAAACCACTCTACTTGGCCTTCTCACCTCGTGTCATGCTCGTAGTCCCATTCAAGTTCATTGCCTTTCTCGTCGAATACATTCAATCCAGGTCGCACTTTTTGCTCTGTTGACCATGAATAGGTGAAGCCTAAAACGTGTACATTACAAGCACGCTATTGAAGGTTTCAAATAAATTCATTGTACGAGAAGAAACTGATTAGACATGAGCGTTACCTTGATCGTCCACCTTTTTACGTTTTCGACTAGCGTCCTCCTCATCTTTGTTAACGGCAGCTTTTCGTGCATCCTAAACAACACTGAAAATTGTGGAGGGGGCACCGGACGTGAAACAGGGAAAACGACCATGGAAATTTTAACAAGAACTATTCTTACCGAAATTTCTGTGTTTGTAGCGAATCTGGCAATCATGAAACGTCGTTCTGGAACGTGCTCTGTGACGACACGCCAACGACCTAGATCACGTAAATTCCTCGCTTTTTGGCACAAGTCCTTTGATTGCTTTAAAATTCGAGAGGTGGTAAATTACGTAAACCCCACGGGTTATTTCACATCCGATAAAGAGTAGCTGTTATTGCTTCAGCGATCTCTAAACAGAAAAAGTTCTCCAAATCCCGAGGTACGAAGTTTTTTTTCTGAAGATTTTTTTACTTGGAGAATGTAAGCAATGGAGCACAAATATGAAGCTACATACGCAAAGTTGCTTATCTGAGAAGAAGACAACAATAAAATCCTTGAACAACCCTTTAAATAAGATCCTTGATTTTGGTGTAACATCAGAACAAGTCTAAAACTGTTCATACTTCGCAATTCGCGCGACTGTGACCGACCGCGCTCTATCCCTAGATCTTTGACCTCTGAAACTGCGAATTCAATCGCATCGGAGATGAAAGGTCTTTGGACAGTTGCAATTTTTCAACAATTAGCGGCGGAACGCGGAGGTCGGTCCCGGAGTATCCCTGATCTTTTAGTTTTTATGGTTGGTCTGGAGCGCCGATTTCAGCTACTAAGCTAAGGTGAATGCGAAGATCCCTTCAGTGGACAGTGCTTTTTACCCCAACATTACAGCCCTCATATTAGAAGTCGAAAAAGGAACGCAACTTACCGTGTGGTATATCGATGGCATCAACATCCACTTCGACTACGTCTTCTCGAATTCGCTTAGGTTTGTCTCCTGAAAAACCAGAATGCTCAAAACAAGCCGACAAAACGAAAAGGGCGCTATGTTCCTCACAAGGAACCAGCATCTTGTGGCCTGCAAGCTTTGCTCTTTTCATAGAGGAAGCGGCTCCAGGGTGAGCCACGTCAGTCATTCCAGTTTTCCACGAATGATGAAAGGTTTCTCACTCCAGAGTCTGTTCTTTTGAAACCCTCCCCCCTGAGAATCGCTGACCCAAAACTGCAGACCAGAGCTTTTCTTCTGAACTCCCAGAGCCGGAACCCATAAAATACAGTTTTCTCAAAACAAAGGCACTCGAAGGGTCAGCTGAGGTGACAGTCAGTGTTTATACACCTAGGAAAGTCTGATGTCCTAGTGCGCATTCATCCCTACGAAGCGCAGTTCCAAAGCTAAACATCTTGTAGTGCCACTGCAAAGAAACAAACTTCATGAATAAATACAAGCAAGCTGCCACCCATAGCAACAACGCGTAGTGTGGAAGAGTTAGCGAAACCAATGCAATTTCGCCAAAATTGATTCCTAGTGTTCAGTGTTGAGCCATAAATTACAACTATAGCGCTTAGGATATAAAAAAACCTGAACCTTTCACATCCACGCGCCCGCATTTTTTTGTTGGCTGGTGAAAAGGTGAAGTATCTAGCGTTGTCCACCGAGC
>MU948633.1:14698-24706 GCA_036418165.1 Cooperia oncophora
AGAAAATGTCCAATGATCATGATGAATAGCTCGAACCCCTCGACCAACGTGAACCTCCATTCCCTGTGTCAAAGGACAACGTCTCAAGACCAGTCAATGAAGAACATCTCAAGTGGTTGCGTCGTCATCGTCGTAGTTGTGATGATGGGTGGTCGGAGGACGGACGTACGATACGCGACCCCAGAAGACGACAGTTCTTTGTATCGGTTTCAGTCGGTCTATTTGTTCAACTGCACGATACAATGCCTTGTGAAAGGTGAGAGGTGCTAGTCGGCAATTTCTCTAGAACCTTCCTCAGCACTCTCCCCTCTCGTCCTCATCCATCACTCAACACAAATAGACATACATACGGGGCAACGACGATGCGACGATGCCTTTGTACGTGAACACCCTATCTCTCTCCCGGTGTTGTCACCCTACACGACCGCTGGCTCGATTGCTGCCTTCGCGTGCTCATATACAATCCTTTCGACAAACATTCAACCTATCACTATTCTTCATTTACCTTCATGACAACGGTGGGAATAGCCGTTCGTTTCCCTCTTCCCTAAAGTGAACGACCTGAGAGAAGGCGAAATACAAGGAAATTCTCTATCTACCGCAGGACTACACCAAGATTACTGACTCGCAATAGGAAGTTAGGATTGAAAAGCAAACCAAACAAGGGGATTAAGGGATTAGGTATCAGGTGAAGATGATTTCTCCCATCGAGTATGAAGGATGGTGCGCCATAACTAAAAATAGCTCGCGAGAACTCCTTGTACAAAATCAGGACTACAGTAAGTAATGCACGACGAGCTTTTGCACCAACGCAGTTGCACTGCTGTTTAGTTTGAGCAGCGCCAAAACGCATCTTTCCTTGCGATAAAGACTGCTAACAACTGCGCGATTAAGACTGCTAACAACTGCTTACTTCCAAAACAGACATCCAGATAACGACTTTAAGAGCTCGCAAGAGCCAACATGCCCAACATCAGCAGCATGAGATCGGCCTTCTGACGCTCACACACACACGCGGCGCTATCTAGCGTGTAAGTGTCCCTTTGGGCGGCAATAAATATTGTGGCAGATCACTCATCGCACTTCTTTACTGCCCCTTGTTTTGTGATATAATGGTGCCCTCTCTGCGAGTGCGGAGCTAACTGCCAGATGCACGGAGGCATTTCATGGATCACTCAATCGCCAGAATTATTTTGAATTTAGAGATGGAATATGTTTTTCCTCGGCTGCTTACTCGCAGCCGTACATTTTTGAGTGAGTAGCGGATTTGATCACATTATCGCGCGAGTGGTACGGCCAACTTGCAATAGAGTAACTCGATGATGAGATTAAAGCAATTGGCACGAGTAAATCCCCTAGGCGACTAGGATCAATACTGCGGCAGGCTAGAATGCCGCAGGCCCTCGGCAGGCCGCTGCATCGGTTTCGGACGCCGAGGAAGGCACCCTAATAAGAGCCCTATCAAACCACAACTTTACGTCCCAAACGCCCCTACGCCCGCCCGCCCACAAATGGACGACCGTTCCTGACGCTCGTATTCATTCATTTGCTAAGCAAATTTATATAAAGCGAAGGGTTTGGTATGAAGCCCGTGATGCTGTATGGATATATGGGTGCACATATGCAGCCGTATCTTCGGTAGCGGTGATTGGTAAGATGCCTAGGCACCAGCAATTACGCGATTATATACGGAAAACCGAAGAAAGTCAGCAATCGGAAAATTTTCTCGCGGCTCGGAAAAATTTTCTCATAGGCAAATGCGATCCACCCTCTCTAGAGACCAGGTACGACCTCCCTGATGGCATTCTTCCAACGATACTGTAAGCGCTGTCAGCATTTTTGTTAACATTTTAATTATTACAAATGGAAGTTCCGGGGGTTCTCAGACGGACCGATATTTCCCTTTTCGGGCATAGGTATTGTCCAGATGACGACGAATTCGCTTCTTGCCTGAATACTATTTTCCACGGCAGATATTGTCTGTGTTTAGAGTTCATTTGTTCGAAATGAAACCGCTTTAACGTTCTGCTGAGCTCCCGTTCAGTATGATTTCAGAAGCAAAAAATCAACCTCCTCAAAAGCAGACAGGGAATTCAGACCCACCAAATAATCAAGAAGTAGATTTGTTATTCATCCAAGGAACTATGAAGCTTTTTTCTAGAACTTCTTACTGAAGAAATTAGATCAAAGAGAAAGGCTTAAAGCTCAAAGTTGGTCAGTTCTTTCTGAGATGCGCTACGCCTTCGTTGCCCATTCAAAATCGTGGTCAAAATTTAGAGTATATTTTGTCTTCGAAATTATTTGCACGGGTTAGGGCTAGGGGCTATACAAGTCTATAGGGCTATACAAGGTTTTCAACCGTATAGCCATTGTATGGTCAGTCTGACATCACACATTCCAACTTTTCACTTATGGTAAGTAGCTACCCACAACGGATTCCCCCTCCCCTTTGAAAAACCCCATATTTGTCTCCCCACATGTTTTTTGCACATTTCGATGCTTTGGGAGCCGCTGTCCTCTATCTGTCTGCGTCACAAGGTTTAGTAACAGGATCATGCACAGAAGTTCAACATGTCACGCAACCGCCGGCTACCCTCTGCTAGGAGAATTGAGGGTTTGGTTGGCGTGGACGTCATTCAACGCGAAATTTCGAATGCTCCATTCTCCTCGTTTACTAAACATACAGTTCCTTTCCAGGATAGGGAAGGACTTTGGCCTCCCTAATCACTCTTTACCGCTTCATAAGAAGAATGGATTTTCCAATTGATTGTATAGCAATCTATAGATTCACGCTTCTAGGCCGTAGAAGCTAAATGGTGATTTGAATGTCTTTCCTTGAGAAGTATTTGTGGTGAAGTGGACAAGGGATTTCTGAATCCGACTTTTTCAAAAGTAGCGTTGACGCTGGTCCATTATAGGTGACCCAATACGTTTATCCCAGAGTGACGCGTTAAGAAATGTCATTTTGTCGCTTGATGCCTCGTGACAAGTCAGTAACGAGAACGTCGCCTGTTACGACATGCACTGTTTCCACCGTACTTTTCAACTTTTCAGATGTTAGGGAATTTTAGTGCAGGGGAGAGGGTTGAGAGCGGGATGTTAGGGGTTCTGTTCCAAGGCAGTTCGATCGGATCTTAACCAGTTCATAGTAGGCGTCCTTCTTGTTCAAGTAGTCTGGTTCCTCTCTCAGTCTCTAAGATTGTCCCACTTTTGCGACCTCACAGTAACTAACGAATGCGCTGAAGACTTTGCGGGTGGAAGTTCTCTAACGGCCTTCCTAAATTGTACCGCATACCAAACATTAAAGCTATTTTTTCGCCAGTGAGTTCAATTTTCTACAGCGTGTTTATCCGTTCTTCTTTTTTTTCATTTAGCTTAGATGCGTATAAACAGTGTGTGACCGCGAAAAACGATTAATGAGCTAAAGGAGCAGAGCTATCGCGTTGCCTAGCATGAAAAAAAATTTCCTAAATGAATTGCAAGTTGCCGGAAGGAACTCGGTGCAGGTTGACAATTCCTTTACGAAACAAGCCTTCGCATTTCATGAAAAGCAGGTAGCACCCGGAACTCAACTGGCCTGTCAAAAGACGGGTTAATGAGATACATGACATGTCTAACCGGTAAAACGTATTGTGTTGACGCCCCCTCCCCGGTGTTAATTGCGTCCTTTTGATCTTACGCACCTCGACCGAATCACAAGTACCATGGTTATTCGATTATTTTTCAAAGAAACCTACAATTCATTCACTTCTTTCCCAGAGAAACCTACAAGTGATTCCACTTTTCTTTCAGAGAAACCTACAAATTATCACTCTTTTTTTAGAGAAACCTACAAAGTCAGCATAACAAAGACAAGTGGGAGCCATTCTACTTAGCCTCCATCACATTATGAAAGGTTTGCAGTCGCCAGATCCTTTCTGAAGTTTGGTAACTGCCTTCAGATGATGTATAAAGCCACTTATATTTTTTAGATTTTATAGAATCGGACTGAGTTCTCTCAAATCGACCTCCAGGTGTATAATCCCCTGCGTAAGACCCTCTTCTGGAGTTTCATGGGGTAACCGTCGGGTGCGCCTACTCTCTCATTCATCGTTAACGACTCGATGTCATGTAGTGCTCAATAGGCAGACAATACCGAATCGGCAAATGAATAGAGTACGACTTAGAAGGTCAAACAATGCCACCCTTACAACAATGGGTCCAGCAAGTATGTAGAGAGGCGACGAACAACATAATAACCGCACACTCACGTCCCCTTCCTCCTCATTCCCTCTTATGGACAGACATACACACGTTGGAGACACACAGAGAGAGGAAGAGACGTGGTGTGGTGAAGTGAGGTTGAGGTGCGAGCGCTCGTCCGCGACAACTGGCTGGCAGAGGTCGAGCGGAAGACAATTCTGCTCACTACCCAGCCAGGAAATGGATTATTAATACGGCGAAGTCCTCATATTCAGCGCTGGCGCTTAATCGAAACTCTCAGGCTCTCCAGCCGAGATCAGCCCGACATTCATTCGAACGGAATTCTCGCTGACCCCACCGAATGATGGTCTTTTGTGAGGCAGATGGCCCACGCAAGCCTAACACAAACACAGCCACGCATATCGCGTGTGTCTCCGTAATCGCTAGGCGATCGTCGACCGATGGACGACTGGCACCATATTCAAATCCGAACTTTTCTGCAAACAAACCCTCATACACCATCCGATATGTAGTCCTCATGAGATGTTCCTAATCATCACTGAACCGCTTGGAGCTTGGCCGTCCAGAATCCCAGCGGGCATTCGCACCCTCCCCGACAGCATTAGCGCAATTGGCCCAATTCTCATAAGCCGGAAAACCCTTCACCTCTCCACGTCCAACATTCAATTCCATCGACCACGATAAAATGAGAAATTATGACGGGAGACGGCTGAGAACACATCGACGCCGGAACATTTTTCAGGCGTTCGTTCGATCTTAGAATTTTGCATAAGGCAATTAAAAAATTAACATTCAAATGCTATTCCTCTAACTGAAAGGCTCAAAAAAACCAGTTCGTCCAACCCTATAGAATTTAAATTCTACCCTACAAATCGTCGAGCCAAATAGCTTGTGGGGGTATACTAAACTCCTCTCTACATGTTATTCTATCGCAGTTCATGGCTCTAAAGCTAGTGATTCGTTCCGATGGTCGACAGATCAAGGATCCTACGTCAGTCCTGGTCGGTCCAAACTCTAGCCATTAGTCGAATTTCGTTCTTTTCTGCCAAACAAAGTTACTAGATGGAAACCTTCACCTACCCGAGGTTTCAACCTACCAGGACTGACGCAGGATCCTTGAACTGTCGGCCGTCGGTGGAATGCACGAATCCCCAGGTGCCTCTAGCTTGAGGGCCATGAACTGTGATAGAATACCGTGTAGAGAGGAATTAAGTATAGCCCCACAAGCTATTTGGCTCGGCGTTTTGTAGGGTGGAATTTAAATTCCATAGGGTTGGACGTACGCCTTTCAGTTAGAGGGATAGCTTTTCAATTTCGCCAACGCTCCTTAGAAAATGCGGAGCGTAGCCCAAGCTAAGCTAGTAACGTAAGTAAGGCCATTGGTAATCCATTAGCTATCCTTTATCCAACTCCACTTTTTTCAGGGCCAATGGAAGCCCGTGCCAAACCTATCTGGTCGCAAACTCTTACAACAATACTTAACCCATGGGGGAAACTGCTTCCAAAGGAGTCCCCGTTTGATGAGAACTTTCGCGAACAGAGAGATGACGAGGCGGGAGACTTCTTCACTGGCAGAAAGGCGATTTAATAGTCTTTTATAGTCGCTCAAATACTCTCTATAGCACGAAACACACCACAAAATGTTTCATCGATCTTTTCCCACACGTATACGAATGGGAGAGACCCTTGAAACGCGACAAGTCAATCAATGGCTCGAGTGCACTTATCCTTCTCTTCTAGATCACCTTATTTAATGTTTCCGAAATTGACTGAAATGGGGAAATGCTCGAGCCCAGGAGTCGTTAGTACCCCTGTATAACCTTTACTACAACTTACAACTCAATAACTAAGGGGGACACTAGAAATATGAAACCAACCAGCTTCAGCAACCAACGCCACATCATCTCCTTTCTCGAGTTTAATCTGTCCCTCTTCCTCTTCGCCGTCCGAATCCGTTAATTCCCCGTCCTCGGCTGCCCTTGTGGCACGAAAACGCCGCAGCGGTTTTGTCATTCCAATCATCATCTGTAATTCAGCAAAATAGACGGCCAAATTATGTATACGAGCTAACAGACAGAGGGCAATTCGATAGCATGCCACCATAGCTGGTCGGTCAGAAGGCTTAATCATCTAGACTATTACAATTATTTACACCACAATATTGGTTCAGCTAATTAATACTAAGCTGTTACTCTCGAAATAGGTGCACCACTTCTGAATGTGCTAGTAATTTTTCAAGGGTTGCTTAGGAGAAAAGTAGCAACAGATCCAACAAAGGAATCTGGAAGGGCCTTATTAATGATTCATTGTTGTTCATCAAGCTTACATTCGAAATTATCGATTCACGATGGTTGGAAGCCCAACAGCGGCTCATTTCGTCGAGAAGGTGAAGAGTTTCTGGCCGATCTTTTCGCTAGATGCCGCAGACAGCAATAACCCATCATCATTCGCGGTAGCTGGAAACCTAACTAGCAGCTTCGTTTATTAAGGCTGTAGAAACTTCCTGGCCAATCTCTTCACGAAAGGGAAACCAGTGAATGGAATCTCTACTAGTGGTTCGGTTCGTGAAGATGGTGAAGAGTTTCTGGCCAATCTCACCAGAGGCCGCGATATGTCGGCGTGGTTCAAAGGAAACTCGGACCCTGGTACTTCTACATGAACTTGTGGAGGAGTAACACATCAAAGACGATCTGGCACTAAATTTTAGGGAACGAGTATCAGGGACGTCAGGGCATATCGTGCCGCTGGGGAAGAATTTTTTGCGAAATATGCCCCCCCTCAAAAGAGAAAGGTCCTTCCCTGGTACGACCCCCTTACCCATTCCTCATCTTCCATTTCCCCATCCTACCTACCATCTTCCAAATTTTCCCAACTTCCCACCCATTTACCGAAGTCTTTTACAGAAAAACTCCTCCATTTTCTACCAAGCAAGGGAAGCCTGAGTCCTGGCATAAACAGAACTCCCGAGGGAACCCACACTTTTCTGAAACATACTCCGCTGTCTATATGAGGATATTCTGTGGGATTTCTGTAAGAACGTGTTGCTCTTATGCCGCGAAAGTCTTTCAAAAATTCCTTCCACCTAGTCCTCCTTAACACGCACTTTGTTCATACAAGTACATGACGCTTTCGTCTCCTCGTGCCTCCCGGGCAATGCTTTCTGGGCGCGCCACCTTTTCGCCTCCTGTTAAAAATCGTTGTGACATTTGAATGTGTATTCAGTTCGTGCCATAGTTTGAGTGGCCAGATACGTAGTAATCGAGTTCTTGGTTCGCCCAAGCCCGATTCAATTTAGGATTCAGATCCTCCGAACATACGAGCAGAGCCGTCCAACTGACAACCGTTTCACCTCTGCCGTGAGGCTGGACCCCAAACTGTTGAACTTCGTCCCATGGATAACGGTAGAGAGGTTATCCCTATAGCACTTTAGCTCAAGACTTCCTCCATAGCAGAAGGCCCGTTCCAGGCAGTTGGCACATTCTGTTGTAGCTTTCTCTGTGAATCTTTCAGAGTTGCGCGAAAATCCTTTTTTCATGGTTCCAAAATCATTTATTCTCCTGCGATGTCCAATGAATACAGATATATTGATTTTTGAGAGCGCTAATTTTCTCAGTCAATGTGCTATGCTGCAGCGACGACATCGGAGAGCAGCAGTGCAGGCGGCAGCTACAGCGGTCTTCCTTTCTAAGTAACTTCTAATTCTATTTGTTCGTTTTCGAAATTTTTCGCTGTGACAAAGCAAAAGACGAGGATAATTGTCACCATAGACAAGTGGCGATGGCGGCAATGGCAAAGATCTCAGAATGTTCCGCTGGCGACAGGGTTCCTCTAATGGAGTATGTCCTTGAAAGGGCACCACACTGTGTTCACCAACCACCACACATGGCGGGTAGTTTGAATACGTCGGGTGGCATGGAAGGTTTTGGATATTTTTCTTTCGCAAAGCAGCGAGAAAGCTTTGATTGTTTCCGACCTTGGCATTTTAAAGGCGACAAAACCCCATAAAATAACTTACTCGAACACAATCCGCTCGACTTGCGAAACTCACTAGACAAGAGGAATTGTCCACGACCTCCACACGGCATGGATGATACTCAGCGAATATTCTGAAACAGGGAAAACTACTTAGTTTCCTACACCCATAATTTATTGACCATGGAGGTTCGTTTGATATTAATGAGTGTCCTCATACGAGTTCTCAGGCTCGACCATACTTATTCAGTGGCTAACAAATCCGAGATGAGCTTCATTATTCAACCTAGGGCACTATTCTCAAAACGTCTAATTACACGGCGTCTCTCCTGGGATTTCTGTTTTTGCCTGCACGTGATCACCATTTCACCTCAAGCAACCCCTTCCACCTTTACATAAAAATCTGGGCCTAACGACCTGTGGGCAATAACATTTTCGGGAAATGGGAAAGCTCGAATTGTGTTAGGCTATAGGTAAAACCTCAACGGAACCTTACGATGGAGACGCCTCTTGGAATCTCTCCGATGTGGAAATAAAAAGGGTATTGAACCACAAATATCAAAGATAGTGCACCTGTGAGTAGCGGTTTTCGTCGGCCCGTTACCAATGAAGCTTTCTCTACGAGGTGAATGGTGCCGTATCTTCTCGGCGACTCTGCAGTACTTTTACTTCTAGTAGGTAGGGGGTAGATCTATCCACCGTCGCTCGACTCATGGGAAACGGAATGGGCGTATTTTGAAGAATTCTCATGATAGTGAAGTGCCTTGGTCAGTTTCGAGAACACTAAAACGACCACGAAGATAAAATGCTGCTTCCACATTTACCCCTCACGATTATCGGGTTACCTTACCGATCACGCACTTACTCAGGGAACGCACGAGGGCTTGCTGGCAAATGAATCACTCTTTTCAGGCCTATGTGCTGCTCATCAAGGCACTTTGACGTTGGGGAAAAAATAGCAGAATACGACCTCTTCCTCGAAATTTCCTCCTCTAGCACGCTCCCTTCCCATCCACCATCCTTCTCACCACCACTTTTGAAAATCCTGCTAACTTCTTACCAATTTCGCGGGTTTTTTTTCAGGAATTTACCTGCTTTCAGTTTCTCCCTCAAAAAACTGCCGTTGAGGAGGGGGGGGGGGCATAGCGCACTTGAAGCAAAAACAATCGGGAAAAGTTAACAACGAAAGACATCTTTCGCTAAAGCAGATACGACCCTCCCTTCGCTGAGGATCTCCAACGTACGAAGTACCCTTGTTTGATGGGTGAGAAAGGCCCCACCCCATAGGAGTTACTAGCACTTCATTTAGCACAACCATCAAACCTTGCCTCTGCCTCTGGTTTATCCTTGCTTCAATAATTTCCAAGGCCGTTATCACGTTTATTACGTCATTAACGGCATCTCTGACGTAGGAAAGGAAAAAGCTTCTTCTGGAGAATCTTTTGAATTTTTTTTCGACCGGTGTACTGTAATTATGCCTTATCTACCGTAATTCTTCCGATAATTCCGGTTCAAAGGATTATTCCTTGTGTACTTAAGTCTGATTAGTAATGCGGACCCACGGACTCCTTCGAAAGGATCCCAGTCGGGAATTCTTTCGCTCCCAGTGAAGACAAAGGGGAACACTGCAGGCGCTTGAGCAATTCAGTGATCAACGGGACGACAGGTGATACAGGTGCATTACGGGGGACGGCAAGTCGAGCTCGTAAGTAGCACGAGGTTCCCTGACCTGCGATCGCTGTAAGGGTGAATATTGAGGGCATAATTGAGCTTATTCAGTGACAGACGTCGTACGCTCCCAGCGAGGGGGTAACCAGCTACTGCATGGGAAAC
>MU948638.1:0-12698 GCA_036418165.1 Cooperia oncophora
TACAGTCGTCATCCTTGCACTTGATAGTAGGGCGTGTCGGCGAGAAGGAGCGTGCACACTGTTTGAAGCCTTCTCAGCCTTTTCGTTGAAACGCGTATGCGACAAAAAGTGATAGAAAACGAGTAACACGAAGGATATAATACAGTAATGTCACTTCCTGGTTCAACGGGTGTGCCAGTACTGGGTTTGCTGACGACCGATGTTCGGCACGCAGCCGCATGACGAATGTGACTAATTCAGTGCTAATGGATGAACGACTTGTTACCAGCTCCCCTCCCCCCCCAGCCTGTCGATAGCATAGCGGTTTTCTCCTTTCCTAACATGCGCAGGAGATACAGGACCGTGAAACACGCTAATTCCTCCATGCTCTGCCCAGTGCCTTTTGCGGCGCAGACTCCCGTTCATGCTGACAGCCGTCGTGTGCGCGCGTGTCGCGCGCAGCGCTCTTGGCACTTTGCCAAGTCCTGTAATTGCGCTTTGGAATACAAGTAAAACGCAATTTCCTGATGCGGATAACATTTTAGGTGCTGCAAAATAAGAACCGAAGATGACGAGGGCCAGAACTCAAGAGCAACTGTGCTGCTTCTGCAATATCCCTCGGAGGCCGCGCATTCCACAAACATGAAAATAAAAACGGCCTAAGCGTCCCACTCGTTAGTTTGAAGTATTTCTATGGCTTTGGAGCTGGATTCGAAAATTGCAATTGCAGGAAATTTACACGCGATTTCAATTAATTTGCATTTCCTTGATTTTTTCATTTTTTTTATTTACATCTACTTTCGTTGTTCTTCATTACTAGCCTTCTATTGGGACTTTGCAGCATGAGCAACACCTCAAATGTTATCCGCATCAGAAATTGCGTTTTACTTGTATTCCAAAGCGCAATTACAGGACTTGGCAAAGTGCCAAGAGCGCTGCGCGCGACACGCGCCGCGCGGACGGCTGTTAGCATAAACGGGAGTCTGCGCCGCAAAAGGCATTGGGCGGAGCATGGAGGAATTAGCGTGTTTCACGGTCCTGTATCTCCATTCCTGCGCATGTTAGGACGGGGAAACCGCTACGCTTCGACAGCTGGGGGGGGGGGGGAGTGGCTGGTAGTCACATCCACCCAAAGTCGTGAATTTGAACTGAACAATGAGAAATTTAAGAGTTTTATTGTCGTGAGCGTTGTCAATAATCATTAAAAACAAGAAATATACGGCTGCAAAGAGGCACAGGATGAAAAAAAGCGCTGAAAGGGTGGCAGGAAATATGTGTCCGATGTTATTTATTACACGAAAACATTTCTACTAAAATGTGGTGTCAGCTATCTACATTAGAATAGTTATCGATTTCACGCGCGCAAGTCAGTACTTCTTGTTCTTGGCTATGAATAGCGAACCAACAGGGGACAATAGATGAGCTACACTCCTCGACATAATTTTTCATCCTTGTCCAAGATCAATCGATACCCATTCAAAGTATGCAGTATGTCTACTGCCTTCCAATTAACCAAAAACCGTAGGAGGTGCACAGCCTCCGTTCTGATATGATGCGACTCCATGGCATACGCAGTAGAAGCGATGCCAGCCAATATACTGTTGCACTGGAAAAAAGCAGAGCGTTCAAACCTGCAGGAAGATTTGACCAATGTGGCGTAGTTCGGTTTGGGGGGGGTATTCTGCACTTTCGCTGCATCCCACTGTCGTGTCCATTGTTTTACAAGACTTGACAGTGTTCTTAACAAGAGTTCACGAGTAGGTTCTCTGCAAACTCTGACCGGTATCACATCATGGCTTCACAAGATTTCACAAGTCTAGCCGAGAAACTGCAGAATACTCCCCCACCGCTAAACCGAAGTGCGCCACAGAATTTGCAGCCTACCTTCACATCCTACAACCATGTGGTTGGGGTAGTACGGTGGATGCGGATGGAACATCCCTGAAGCATTGTATTATCAAGGCTGAATTAAAGGGCAAAAAAACTACAACAGGGGTTTCGGTGTTGGTACGTTTCAGAGGCAGTATTCACGAGGAATTTCCTCACCTCATTCCCCCCCCCCCCTCCTTCTCTTCGAATCGGCTGTTTTGGACATGAAAGGGAAAGGGTAAAGTCTTTGCTGTTCAATTCTTCTCATAAAACCTTTTTATTCCGTTCAACATCGTAGTGGATTATTGAATGCAGTCTATAATTCTTGCAGGGGGGATAGGGTGTGGGCAGATGTAGGGCGCGTCCTGCAGTTCAGCAGTCCGATGAACAGCTACTACCGTATCCTTTGCCGTTGTGGGAGCGGCTCCTCTCCCTCCCTCAGGCTAGGTATATTGGCGGCGCCTTTGAGGGCAGGGGCCCTAGGCATCAGCGCGCTTTGAGTGGCAGGGCGGATGGCACTAAACAGGGATCCACTTCCTTCCCTTTGTTATTAGTGGGGGGGAAGAATCTCGCAGTCGATGAACAGCTGCTACCGTAACCTCTATCATTGTGGGAGCGGCTCCGGTTCGTAGGTTTAGGCGCGCGCTGAGGGCAGGGCCGATGCACTGCAACATGGAAGAATTCGAGCTCAAAACAAACACAGTGCGACGTACAACAGGTAGGCAGCGACTCCTCGAAACTGCGACTCTTTCTTGTCAACCTGGTCTACACTGCTTCCTCATTCCTTTCTTACCTATCATCTTCCGAATTTTCCCATTTTCCTATCTTTTTTAAAAGAGAATCTCCCCAAAAAAGTGTCATTAACCAGGTGGAAAGAGGGAACTGGGAAGTAAGTCTGCGGCATCATCGATTAGGGAGAATAGGCGAATCGGGAGAAATCAGCAAGCAGGAAGAATTTTTCCGAATTAATGAAGGCTCTCCCTCCCTACAGCGAGCCAGTACCGACTCCCCCCCCCCTAAACAACCTCTCGTTGGAGACTACGACGTAGCCAAGCCCAAGCCAGTGGATGAGTCAGCTGTTCTGGTCCTCCCCTCCCAATAACTGTTGTGATCTTATAAAATATCAAGGCTCTAATAATGAAAGGCAACGCGAAGTTATTCCCCAAGTGAACCTGAAGGTCCACACTTATTTTTTGCGGCCCTTTTCTCGTTTCCCCAAATCCTTTCTCTGAAAAATTACAAGAAGAACTATACCCTGCTCCTCCAAGATGCACCTAGCCCAGGCTGAGTATGCTGAAGTCTACAGCATTTAAGATATTGAATAGAATAGGTATATGTTTTCCTCTGAAGTACGCATGTACAATCTCCCCACCCCCAACACCTCTAGATCCATGGTTCGTGGTATGTCCGGTGGTCGTGATGATTCCATTGATCATTGGCTGTCCCGCGTCCCGCCAGACGCTGGGCCGCCGCCGTTTCCAACCTCCACGACCACCACCATTGCGCGCCGCCGCCTCCGGGACCACCATTGCCGCCGCCAGCGTCTGCCGCGTCCAACCCCCGGCCGCACCAGCTGCGCCGCCGTTTCACTCCACGACACCACCATTGGCCGTCCGCCGCCTCCACGACCACCGACGGCACTGGCGCCGCCGGCCTCGCGTCCACCGTCACCGCCGCCGACGCCACGCCGCGACTGAAAGAGTTGTTTGAAGTTCTGAAGCGTTCCTGTTAACAGTTTTCAAAAGCGAAAAATGGCGTAATTGCAGAGAAACTTGATCCTTCTATTGGCGCCCGTAAACTGACCTACAATAGTCTTATGGTTAGAACAATTAGGTTCTCACCATAAGACTATTGTAGAATCGTTTACGATATGGTATGGTGACTGGATTTTCGCTGTTAATCAGGTTCAGAATTAGGTTCAGACCATTAGGCTGCGTTCATCAACTTTCGGCCAGACGCCGCAGTACCGGCAACCACCGTACAGGAGCCCGGTAGTGCGTAAGAGTACGGTGTGGTTGCACACGCCACAATTTCACAACGCCCAATCCAGCCCTTCCCTCCCTCCTACTTCCCCATACTCTCTCCTCCCGACCTGGTGGACGCAGATATCCATACTTTCCTGGTCCCTTGAGAATGGCTTGATTTTCGCTGGGCGGATACTGGTGGGCGCTGCCGCAAAGTATGAATGCAGCCGCATAGGTGTGATCCGTTCACTGCGATAAACTCCCCTCCAATACAGTTAAAACATGTCTGCAGCCTCTCCACCGCTCGCCTTTCCACCTCGGCTACCACGCTTCTTTTCCACCTGCTCCACCGCTCGCTTTTCCACCTCCTTCACCGCTCCACCCTCTCGTTGAGCTGGAAGATAAGAAAAATACAAGTCAACTATTTTATATTGGCGACAGATGTTTTTTTGCGAATAGCTTGGAACGCCTGATCGCGTGATTGAAATCTTGGATTGAAATACTACCGTATAGTCTGCGCGCTAGGTAAAGGTAATGGTGACTGGATTGCAGAAGTTGTTCCCCAAATTTTTATCACCCTATCGGTTTCCACCTCCGACAAGCCAATGAGCACCCACGCGTCAAAAAAATCATATGTACTATGCATGTCCGGGCAGGATGAAAACATACTTGAGGCGGGAGAGGCGTGGACGGCGGCATAGCCTACGGAACCTTTTTTCCACCATTCAGGACATGTCTCACCTCCTCCACGCCTTCGCTTTTCCGCCTCGGTCCGCCGCCTTCGCTGTTCCCACCTGCCTTCGCACGGTCCTTTCCACTCCTTCCAGTGCCCGCACGGGGCTCCTCGTTGAGCTGAAATTACAAGTCAATATTGCTTATTAGCTAGTGAACATGATGTTTTTATCGAATAGCTTGACGCCTGATCTGTGATTGAAAAGCTGGAGATTGAAAGGATACTGTATATCTCGCGCAGGTCAAGGTATAATGAATGGATTTTTTCCGCTGTTGAAAAGTCTTACCAAAATTTTCAATCATATCGTTCCGCACCGTCGACTAAGTCAACGAGCTCCACGTGGTCGAAAAAATATCGTACTCAAGCATGTCTGGGAGGATGACAACATCGAGTTGAGCCGGGGAAAGGGCGTGGACGTCGCGGCAGTAGCTAGGCGGACGCTTTTCCCCGGTCGATGTCAATCATGCTCGCAATGGGAGTGCTGGAAGAAAGCTGTCCTGGCTGCGATCCAATCCACACCCGTCAAACGCGCCTTCCCGTGCAGTTGCGTGTACAATGAACTCTGACAAGGGATTCTTATTATAGCTCGAAGCACGAGGGCAGAGAACTAGAGGACTGCAGCTGCTAACGAAAGGTGAAAAGGTATGCCGTGAGCTGGAGGTGATCTTTTGAATTGAGACCGATGGGAACTCGGCAGTATGAGGCCGCTTTATCTTACGTTGAAAAGTTGAAGTTTCAGGTCACGACGGTCACAGAAACCAGTATGATACAGACATGAGAGCGCCAGGCGAAAAACAGAAAGGTGACGAGGTTTTTCGCTGTTGGCATGTCAGAACCTTCATAGTGTCAAACGGCGCCAGTCAGACTTGGTCTCCCCAAACCTCAGTGAAAGAAGGAGGAAAAATGATACCTTGTACGCAGCACAGAGCTATAAGACAGATGACGCAGCAAGAGACCCAAGTACAGAAGCAGCCGACATTATGTAGCTCGCACTATACACTAGTGATTGTTGGCGAAAACGCTTTTTATACAACACAAGAAACCGGTCAAACCATTTCACCTTGTGCTATGCGGAAGTTACAATGCGGAAGTTAACCATGACCCCTGAATTGGCCGGCTGTCAGCAAGCCACGCACACATTTAAAGAGAGTAATTTATTGTATTCTCTGAAAGGCATGACCTCAAAGGGCCGCGAGATATTGTGCTCTCCTCTTGAATGAGAAGCCGCTTCGATTGTGCTGAGAAGTCGATTTAGCCACACTAGAGGTAGTCCCTCAAAGTTTTGGGCAAAGATCTTGGTTCTCCATTACGAAATTCCGTGGCGTGGAATGACTGCTGTAAGTATCAATCTGCCTCGTTATCAAAGGCTTAAGGCACGATAATTTGGTACTCGGTTTAGTGGGAAAAATGACGGAAAAGCGAAGTGTACGGGCCGTCAAAAACCTGCAAAAAGATGCTCTATTTCGACCATTAAAAAGGGCAATTCCGGACGAAATTTCCTTTTGCATGCTGCCAACCAACTGCGCGGCAGACACGACCCGCACTTTGTACTCCAATACATCCATGCAGCGACAAGTAGGCTCATACTAATCTCCTTTTTCTCTCATGCCTGTACCTCTGCAAATGAAGGCGGCGTACGAGCATCAGATCGTTGGATACTGTGGGCACATGGGCATCGGATATGGGTATGGCTTGCAGGCCATCCGATAAAGGCGCTATAATAGCATGATGCTCCTCCGTTGACAAAAGGGCCAAGGTGTCTTAGAGGCGCGCGATTCATCGCTAGGCGTTTGATGCCTAGATCTTTCGGCGGGAACAGGGGGGTAATCGGAGCATGGGGATGTGGCGCAAATGTCTATGTCGAGTACGACCCCCCCCCCTCTCCGAATAGGGTCGCAGGACCGGCCCTCTCCTCCACTCCACGGCTTTTTCGCCGAGACGGCACCGAGCAATGGCTATGCAGTCGGCGACGCAGTATCGACCCCCCCCCCCTATTCAGAGGAGTTGTTGGAAAACAGAGCGACGTGAACAATATGAGCAATTTAACAGCTGTTTAATATGTCCAGGTTTACAATAACTGAGTTATAAGGTAAATTTTGAAAACCAAATGACTTCTAAGAAGAACACGAACGGGCGAGACAAGGCGCTGACCAAGACCAGTGAGCAAATACCTTTCTATTGTCCTTAAATACACTCCCTATCCCAGAGCCAGAGTAGGCGTGGCATTTGAACATGGCACGGAATTGGTTACTCGTGGAATATTCCGGTCTGGTATAGCAGCGCAGTCATCTTGTTCTGTGTGGAGAGCAGAGACACGACAGCAATTGTGTCAAGATGAAAATATCCCACCAGAAGCATAAACACTTTCAGATTAAGTTGAAAAATGCGACCACGCCTAGCCGATCTCAGGGATTTCGAGTATACCAACGCATACATATACTACATACTAAGCTTGTGAACAGCCTGCATTTTCAAAGAATAATGGAATTGAAGAGTAAATGGAGATCCTCCTTGTTCCATGAATGGGAAAACCTTTTCCAGACTGCTGCTGATTTTTTCCTGGGATATTTTCCAGGGGGCGTCGATCAATAACCATACTGCACCGGCCATTAGGCACGTTCAGACTACGCGACGGCCGCTTTTAATCGGCGAATCTGCCGATCGATGCGCATTGCTCTCAGACTGCATGCGGCGCGTACGAAACGCGCACCGAAGCGCTGCCGTCGCAATCTGAACGCGTACTTTACAGCATTCATACGCCCCGTTTATACTTCCGCGAGTGTGAAACACAGCTTAACGACTTGCCATAATGTTGAAATGAAGAATGAAGAAGCTTTGAACAGTTTTATTGTTGTGAACAGTCAACAACAATTTAAAGCAAGAAATATATCAGCTGGCAAAGAGGCAACAGGATGCAAAAGGGTGAAAGGGTGGCAGAAATATGTGTCCGATGTTATTTATTACACGAAAACTTGTCTACGAAAATATGGTGTCAGCTATCTACATTAGAATAGGTATCGATTTTACGCGCGCAAATCAGTACTTCTTGTTCTTGGACTATGAATAGCGAATCAACACGGGGAAAATCCATGAGCTACACTCTTTCAGTTAATTTTTTATTCTTGTCCAAGATCAATCGATACCCATTTTGAAGTATGCAGTACGTCTACTGCCTTCCAATTACCCGAAGAACGGAGGAGGCGGAGGGGGTGCACAGCCTCCGTCTTGATATGATGCGACTCCATGGCACACACAGTAGAAGCGCCGCCAGCCAATGTACTGTTGCACTGAAAAAAGCATAGAGCACTTCAAACGTGCAGGAGGATTTGGCAGATGTGTGTTCGGTTTGGGGGGGGGTATTCTGCACTTTCGCTGCCTCCCTTTGTCAAGGTCATTGCTTTACAAGACTTGACTGGTATTCTTAACTATAACATCATGGCTTCATAAGATCTCACAAGTCTAGCAGCGAAAGTGCAGAATGCCCCACCATCGCCAAACCGAAAGCAGCAGATATTGCTGTCTGTACCTTCACATCCTACACCCATTTGGTTGGGGTTGTACGGCGGATGGAACATTCCTGAAACATTGTATCATCAAGGTTGAAGTAAGGGGCAAAAAATTACAATAGGGTTTCAGTGTCAGTCCTCTGAGAGGCAGTATTCAAAAAAATTTCCTAGCCTGCTCCTTCCCCGTGCACTTCCCTTCTCTTCAAATTGAACTACTTAGGGGAGTCCATAAAAGGGTGAGAAGGATGAAGACTTTGTTGTTGATCAATCCTTTTCATAAAGCAGGACGCATTCTGATTCCATTCGTAGTAGTTGTTGAGTGCAGTCTGCAACTAACACTTGGGGGGGGGGATTGGGATGCAGGCAGCCGATGCAGGGCGTGTCCTGCAGTTAGAGAAAATTTTTGCAAAAAGACGACCCATTCTCCCAAAATTCCCACCTCACATTGGTATAGAGAAAATTCGCAGTCCGATGAACAGCTGCTACCGTAACCCTTGGAGTTGTGGGAGCAGCTCCTCTCCCTAGGCTTGGGCGCTTGCGCTGAGGGCAATGGCGGATGCACTATAACATGGGAATTCGAACTTAGAAAACTAAACCATGTGCGCGGCACACGGTAGCAACGACTCACTCAGACTGCGAAAACTTTCTTGTCCGACTAGTCAACCTCCTTCCTCATTCCCATCCTACCTATCCTCTCCTGAACTTTCCCAACTTCCTATCACTTTTCAGGAGAATCTCCCCAAACAGCTGCTATTAAGCAGAGGCGGGGCGGGTGGGAGGAGCAGGATTCGGAAATGATTCTGCGGGTTTCGCGGCATCACTGACTAGGGAGAAAAGGTGAACCAGGAAAAATCAACGAAGCCGGAGAAATTTTTTCCGATACAATGGCGGCCCTCCCTCCCTACAGCGACCCTGTACCGATCCCCTGCCCCTCGCTGGAGATCCGCAACATACGACGTACCCTAGCCAATGTACGAGTCAACAGTTCTAGTCCTCCCTTTCCTCCCAATTATTTTTATGATCCTTATAAAATGTTAAGGTTTCATTTGAAAAAGCAACGCGAGATCATTCCCCAAGCTAAGCTGAAAGTCCACACTGGTTTATTTGCGGCCCTTCTTTCTCGTTTCCTCAAACCCTTTCTCTGGAAAATGACAATAAGTTACCTCCTCCTCCAAGCAGACCGAGCAGACCTAAAGTGCCACTGCTACCATGGAAACCTGAAGTACAAATATCATAACGCTAAACATTCCAGCGGGACTAAAAAATGAAAACGAAATATATTTCTCTGAAATATGCATGAATGAATCCCCACCTCCAAATCCATGGTCGTGGTCATGTCCATCGTGATGGTCTCCATGATCATTGCCTCCACGTCCTCCGCCACCGCGGCCGCCGCCTCCTCCGCGACTGCCGCCGCCGCGACCACCACCATCACGGCCGCCGCCGCCTCCGCCCCCGCGACCACCGCCGCCGCCGCGACCACCACCATCACGGCCGCCGCCGCCTCCGCGACCGCGCGCCGCCGCCGCCGCCGCGACCACCACCATCACGGCCGCCGCCGCCTCCGCGACCGCCGCCGCCGCCGCGACCACCACCATCACGGCCGCCACCGCCTCCGCGACCTGAAAGAGTTGGTATGGGTGTCAAAACGTTTCGTCAACAATTTCTCAACAAAGAAAACTTGATCCTTCTATTTCACCGTCATCGATCCTACAATAGTCTTAGAACCATTAGTTTTCAGACTATTGAGATGCGTTCATACTTTGCGGCAGCGCCCGGTGATGACCATCAGCGTCCAGGTAGGGTATTACGTAAGAGCACAGTGCGGTTGCACACGCTATAATTTCACGACTCCTAATCCAGCTCTTCCCTCTCTCCTACTTCCCCTTACTCTACCAGCAATCTGCTACCATCCTACTTCCCCATACTCTCTACTCCCCGTCGCTGGTGGACGCAGGGTGCTACATCGATATCCATATTTTCGTAGTCCCTCGAGACGTTGATGGTCGCTGGCGGACGCTGGTGGACGCTGGTAGACGCTACCGCAAAGTATGAATGCAGCCGTATAGGTGTGATCCTTTACTGCGACTGAATCAAACAAGCGTTCTCTTGATACAATTTCAACATGCCTTACCTCCTCCACCTCCTCCTCTTCCACCTCCTCCACCTCTTCCACCTCCTCCACCTCTTCCACCGTCTCCTCTTCCACCTCCTCCACTGCCTCCTCGTTGAGCTGAAATAAATATGGAAATATTTTATAATACCAATATTCCATTTATCATCTGGGACCCTGATTAAAATCTGGGACTGAAAAATTTCAGTATATTTCGCGCAAGTGAACGGTCAATGGGTTATCACTGTCGGGAGGTTCTTAATTTGCGCCAACTCCACCCATTCCAGGGCTTATTGAAAGCTTGAAGAAAGAGCTTGGAACTGAAGAATTTTCAACTTAATCCAAAATTTTCCCGTTTCGGTGCCCGCGTGGACAAGCCGGGACCTCCACGAGACTGAAATATCGGTAGCACGCACTGGAACGATGCAAATATCGACTTGAGAATGGGAAGGGGCGTGGACTGCAGTGCAGCTAGGGAAAGGAAAAGTCTGTGATGCAATCCACACTCCGTCAAAAGCTTTTTCGTTAGCAGGGGTTGCGTGACAGCTAATACTTTTAGCTGGGGTCCTAGCACGAAAGGGTGGAGACTGCAGATGCGACCGAAAGGAGAAAAGAACATGTCGACAGGCGAGAGGTGATTTCTGAACTGAAGGGAGGGGACAGAGGTGGAGGAGCCATTCATCATGCGTGAAAATTGGATGTTCCAGGTCACCGTGGCTAGATAATGTCATGAAGACATGAGAACGCAGAGAAAAACAGAAACTTGTCACGTCAGTGGTGATGACGTCGATGACCCGTCATCTTTCTCTCGAAAAGTAATATACTGGTTTGCGCATCTCTGCTACTTCAGCGCCACTTTTAGAAGCCAGTCTGAGCTATGTAGCAAGCACTTAGCGCTTCCCATTGACAGCCGAAACCTTGTGGCGATTAGTCACCCTCATAGCATGAGATAGTGAAGGAAAGAGGAAAAATGAACCTTGTACCAGTACAGCGAATAGACAGACGACCAGCAAGAGACTAAGTACAGAGCACCGCATTTTTAGTTCGCACTAGGGTGACTGATGTTACGAATTCGGCGCTTTTTACACAAATAGGTCGCGACAAACGATTTCACCCCATGCTACGCTGAAGTTAACAATGCGGAAGTTAACAATGACCTTTAAATTCGCCGACTGTCAAGCAAAGGAGGTATCATTTGATAGAGTCTCTTTTAAGAAGGGCACTTTTTAGGGCTGAGATATCGCAGTTCCTCTTTGAATGAGAAGCTGATTCGATTGTGCTGAGAAGTCGATTTCGCCACTTTTGAGGTAGTCCCCATGGGTTTGGGCAAAGATCTCGGTTCTCCATCACGAAATGCCGCAGAACATAGTACAATTGAAGAAATAGAGTGGCATTGCTGTTGTGAGTCCCAATTGCCTCTTATGATAAGGCATAGGTTACGATAACTTGGGACTTGATTTAATATGGTAGCAGGGGTGCTGTATAGTGGGAAATGACGAAAAAGCGAAGTGAAACGGTCGAAAACCTGCGGAAAAGACTTTTGTTTCACACGACTCAGGAAAGCAATTTCGGACGAGTTTTTCGTTGTCATTGTGCCAATAATTGCTCAGTGATATCGGGTATGCGTGGCTGCGTGCTTCAACTTAACCTGAAGGTGTTTATGGTTTCTGGTCAGATATTTTCATCTTGACACAATCGTAGTCGTGTCTCTGTTCCAACGGAGAACAAGATGACAATTTGTCCCAACTTGAATATTCACGTAACCAATTCCGTCCCACCGTTCAATGCCAAGCCCACTTGGCACAGAAATAACGAGAGCAATAATACCCATATACATCCATGCCAGCACAGCAGCGGCTTCATATGGATCCCTTCTCTTTATATCGTACTTTGAATGAGCTACAGAGCACAGCATTGCTCGACCACTTGGGGCTGCGACGCGATTCCGGGTCGGTATGTTGCAGCTCGATAGGGCGCTATAAGAGTACCTTCCTTGAAAAAGGCACCAATTGCTGAGGGGCGCCGAGTTCCGCTAGGCGTATTAATCCTACACGTCTTGGGGATTCATCGTACCATTTGCCTTTTTCAATGGCGTACAGTTTTGACAGCAAAGATGACGTGAACAATATGAGAATTTAGAACTGTTTTATTGTTCCATTTACAATTAAAAGTTGTAATAAATATAAAAACATCTGACTTCAAAAAGGCGCAAGGTGGAAAGAAAGCGGTAACAAGATCAAAGAGCGGCCGGAAATACATTTCCGTTGTCCTTAAATATGCATAAATATACAGGAACACTGAACTTTATGAACAGCCTTACATTTTCGAACAATTATGGAATTAAAAAGTAAGTGAAAACCTCCTCGTTTCATGAATGGGAAAACCTTTTCAAAACTCTAAGCTTCGTACATTGCGGATATCCAGCAAGAGGGGTCGTATTTGGTCGCTGGACAGAGAAGGTCGACTTTGCCCACCTGCAGCTGCGTTCGGGTCTATAGGGTTGGAGCGCTGTTGCAATTGAGCGTCACAGCACG
>MU948641.1:0-13639 GCA_036418165.1 Cooperia oncophora
ACCGAGCGTGCAGGTGAGATCACACCGAGCGTGCTGGAGGGGTGAGGAAAGGGTGAAAGCAGAATGGGAGGTTTTAGAAGAGTAAAATGTAGCAGAATAGGAGAAAGGATAACGGTAAAGATGGTGAAGCGATCACTGGAGTAATCCCCCTGGAATGCGCTATGGACTTGGCCAACATACGGATTTCGCGGAGCCATACGAACCCGTCTGAGGCATGTGCAGGTGATCGGAGAGGAGTCCATAATTATTGACCTATGACCCCAAGAGAGGTGGATCCTAGAATAGCTCTTTCTCTCCCACAGTTGGTGCTGTTTGGCTTGTGAGGGGCATTTCCCACTTTCATCCATTTTTTGCCCTCCCTATCAAATGACACATCACATCTTAGTGAGGGTAGATTCTTGTCAAATATAGACGAAGTTCCTGCTATTGCATAGCTTTGTATGGCTCCAAAGGAAGTAACGGCGGTGATCGACGGGAACCAGCAAAATGCCCCTACCATGCCAAACTGAACTCCGGAAGTTGTTCAAATGAGAGATGCCATATCTGTTCGAAAGATCTTTGGATCTAATGATAATCCAAGAAATGGCAGCCGTGGCATTTATCCATTTTGTTCGACTTCAACAGCTGCCCCCACCCACCCTCCCCTTCGGAACTGTTCTAATTGACTACAAAGACCTATCGTGGCTATATTGCAGACCAGTAATCTTGCTCTTACAATGCGAAGGCGTGGTAGCCTACTGTCCTGCAAGAGAATCGGGCTATTTTCATGCCTTTATGCCATTGCTTTGATCGATTCCCATACAAGCACCTGCCCGACTTTCTAAAGAACTCATCGGAGTGAGGTAATTGAGTGGTTGGCGAGGAATGAGGCCACATACCCGGTCCCATGATGCATCCACTACCACTTCTACTCCTTTCCTCAATTGCCTCGTTCTTCATATATCGCTTCCCTCCGACGAGTCGTCACACTATGCATGGTGTCCTTAGCGGTAAATGCAGCGTGCAAACGAAGACAACAAAAACGAATGCATGAAAGTTATGCTAAGAGCACCATACTGTATTTTCGGCACGGGACCTATAAGACATAGCGATCATGTAGTGGCACCACTTCGAAATTTAAACGCAGTAAAGTACTTGCTGCTATTGCAAGAAGGCTCGAAAACTTTCATCCCCTGAGCCATTGAGCTAGGAAGCAGGGCAAAATCTGCTTAACGTATGAAAATCGACCGGCGCACATTGCACATTTTGATACTCTCGCGATGGACGTGTCGACCTGTCGAGACTGCTCTTCTCGAGTTTGACCAGGTTTCAACCATGATGGCTTTAGCGAGTTGCTCTCTCCAACAAAAGTTCACACGTTTCTTCAGAAGCGATCGTTGTTAAATCGAAACAGAAAGCAATGCGTAGTGACAAAATGCCCTCCTCCCGTCGCCCGAACTGCGCCACATTGTCCCAGTGACCCTGCTACTGTCCTTCTAAACGGGAATTTCCTGAGATTCCGAAGCGCCAGGAAGCATGGGAGTACCTCCAACACGGAGCTCTTGCTTTATGGGGATGTACTCCCAGGTTGCAAAGAAGAGGGTTCCTTATTAGAAGGCGTACTTTCTGGAAATATGAATTCTCCTTTTAGCCAGTAAGGATCGATCAATTTCTTTTAGGATTCACCTGTTGCAACAAGCAATTGGAATCGGCTATGAAGGGTGCAATGGGAGGAAGGGTGAGTGAGTATCTAAATGAAGAAGGTAATTAGTAAAGTAATATTATTTTCCATTGAAAATATCCTACTATTATAATCCGCTAAGTTTGTCTGTTGGTGTGTGTGTGTGTATGTGTGTGTGTTTGACCGGAAATTCATAACTTCCTTCAAAGGAGCGGCAGAGCGCTCAAACTGATAGTGCCCGCCACACCGGGGGGAAAAATGTAGGGGGTCGGGCAGGAACACTATTGGTAGGTCACAGGAACTGATAAGATCTGATAAGATACCACAGGGGGTCTTAGAAGGAAAGGGTCACCAAATTCATAGCGTCGGCCAGAGAGTAACGACCGCGGACGTTCGATCCAAGTAGCAACATAGGGGGCAGGATGGGAACATTATTGGTGGGTGGCAGGAAGTGATAACCGCTGATAAGATACCATGAGGAGCCTTAAAAGAGTGGGTTACCAAACTCATAACACCGGCCAGAGCAACGAACGACGGGACCTTGGATCCAAGTAGTAAGACAGGGGGCAGGATGGGAACATTATTGGTGGGTGGCAGGCAGTGATAACAGCTGATAAGATACCATAATAGGCCTTACAAAAGGAAGCTCAACAACATTATAAATTGCGCCACAGCGACGGTAAGGTGTCGTTTCCACGATAGGGGGCAGGATGGGAACCTTATCGGTGGGTGGCAGGACGTTATAACAGCTGATAGGACACAACAGCCCTTAACAACACGAGTCGTAGCAACAATGGGAACTACCCTCCAGCAAGTGATTCAGACGTTTTTCCTAGCGAATATGGTGGAGAGCTTTTTGGTGGCAAGAGAAATGTTGTGACCACTGCTCCTGATGTAAGGGCTCATAGAAGTTAGAGGCAGAGTAGGGAGGGGACAGTTAAGTACCTTGTCTCCCTCCCTACTCTGCTTGCGATTGAGCTTCACCACTGTGGTCCAGGAATCGATGAGCAAAGGCTTGGTGAGCCAGGCACTTTCTATCCTTGAGCTATATAGACCAAATTGATTCAACCGCTAAACTCTAAAGATTCTTCCAAAAGTGAAAAGCTTAAAGATGTTTGTCAGTGAGGAGTGATAAGGGCCACCAGCAGACGGACTGAAAGCTGCTCAACGGAAACGCTAGGAAATAAGTAGCTTCCACCAAGACTTGGATAATGTTACCACCGAACTTCTTTCAACCGCTAAGTTGCCCTATTTCCATCAAATGGTGGGTGTTTTTAGAAACGTGATAAGCATCAGACATTGGCAAATGTTCATTAAAAAGGTGAAATATGGTGCAGTAAGCCGTACTTTGAGACATGGAATCAAGCCAAGTGTTAGTGGTCAGCACAGAATTCTCTATCTCAATGCAACTACAGGCACTCCGCGCCGGACCGCGCCAGTACGTGTCGCGTCCAGCCAAACTGGTATAGCCCCCCCCCAATATAATATAGAAGGTGCTATCTGCACTTTTTATCTTTCTATTAAATCTATCCCTTCCTACATAATCAGTCCTCGTCGCTCGCGAGAATGCTGAGGCGTGTCTGGCGGATACTGGTTTGACGCTAGTGTCAGCCCAAGTTTCCGATTGTTGTTGCTTTTATTTTCAAGAGCAAAATCAAAAACGCAAATATTACAAAATCGGCTGGCACCGCGCCCCAGCCCGACACCCCCTACATTTAAGGTAATCACATTTTGTGTAAATTGTGGGGAAAGCATCAGTGGCACTGCTCGTTTGGAAAGGCCCAATCGCCCTTTTGAATATCCACCTGAACTAAGATTTCATGGTTCTTACTCAGCTAGTCAGGAGATTTGGGCTCGGCCAGTAAGAAAGCTTCGCCCGGGCAGCTTTGATGCCCTAGAGAACCTTTCGCTTCCTCAAGAGCTCTAATAACCTACGCCCTTCAAGGATTAAGTTCCATTTGCAATAGCCTCGGCAACAATTCTACAAGTATCCACGTAGGTTATGTTAGCGCAAGAACTGCTCCGCTAATCGCCATTGAGAGCGCCCGGAATTGTAAAGGCAGTAACTGCTAATAGCATAGTGGCTGAGGTGAATCATAGAAGCTGCCGATTCCATAATCGGTACCCAATTTCATTATGTTCATAGCAGTAAAAAACGGTAAACATCCCGGACTACTCTCGATTGGCTTGCCCAGTGACCATAAGCTCTTGAAGGAACTTTCTGCGCTGGCCATATGAGTGCTGATGAAAAGGAGTTCACTTCTTCTTTAACCTGTCCCTTTATTTAAGCGAATTAATTATGAACTGGGTTAGGTCGGACTCCACCCATTCACGCATTAGGGATTGCTTTCACGGCGCGGATGGAGTCGATAAATATTCAAGTGCCTTCAAAAGTGTAAATGGAAGTTTCGTGGTCTTTTTATAACGAGGAACCCCTATAGCAGATGCACTCCTCCAACATATCATCTGGCGATGTTCTGCGCAGGGGAGGGGGTGGGGAGATTTTTCTGATCCGCTAGTTCTTTTTACTAGTTCCTTTCAATCTGCACCTTTCACCTGGGGAAGACCTGTGGACACTCATGTCATTAAGCTCGGGCTATTGCATGGTCTTGCAAGAGTTAAGCTCCACGGGATGATTCGGCAATATTTGATGGTGACAAAATGCAAAATGGTCCCACTAAGCGGGACTGCACCTGTTATCCATATTAATAAAAAAGAAAATTTAAAATTTCGAGGAAAAATTATTGGACCAGGATTTGAAAAAGTATAATGGTTCAGGATTTGCTCTCGGCCGCTGACGAAATCCAGAAGATGGCTGAAACGACGTTGGGAGGCAAATTCGAAACTGTCGTTGCATTGGACGATTTCGCCTACAAATCCCATTTCAAGGCGAGTTTTTCATGGTGCAGTGGTAAGAACTGCTATTTGTGCTAGTTTCCCATTCGATAGTTCTTCTCTCCCAGCTGCCAACTTATGGTATGTTTTCTTAGATTCGTCTAGACCATTCTTTTTATCACTTCTTATGAGTAGCGATAGAAACCGAGGATATCCCATCTGAAACCGGTCAGTAAGCGCGGCGACCAGTGCGCACTCGCATTGGCTCTTATTTCGTTCATTCTTTCGTTAGTTATCCGTCTCTCCCCCTTCAAGGTCGTGAAGAAGCCCGAAGCAGCGGCGATCATTCGCTTCAGTGAAACTGGAACTTGAAATAAGCCGACGATGCAAAAATGGCTCTGGCCGTCCAGAGGCTTATGAGAGAATCTGTCTCTTTATTCCCACTTCGACAGGGCATTATACAATATTGGAAATGACGTAGATCAGGCAAGGTATTGTGTGAGGTAACCATTTACCTTGCCTGTGTTTAGGTAGATGCCAAATGCTCAGCCACGATCTCTCAGCCGTTAACGGTTCTGAAAAGACAGCGGTTTGGCGCTACTAGGCTTGGGAGGGGCATTTTGCACTTTCGTTGCTTTTTTGCTAGTTCCTATCAAATAACACGTCTCACTTTCGTGGGACCTGTACACTCCTCTCAAATGTGAACGAAGCTCTGCTATTTATTGTAGAGACCTGCAAAAGTTTTCCATATCCACAAGAGGCATCGGCACCGAGTTATGCGAACTAGTAAATAGCCCCCCTCGGCCGAGTTGCTCCCGGTTTTTTCACGGCCACCCAGTGATCGAGGCTCCGAGGACATAGTGGAGAGCGCTCAAAGGGTCTTTTTGTGGAATTAGATTTACCGCGAAGTGAACCCACTTTTTGCACAAAATCGGTCGTTCCATTTCCTGAGCCCCTTCCTCCCGAGGTTCGAACGAAAATCCCCACAGATTGTCGCAACGATCCGCTATAGCGATCCCAGCTTTGCACAAAGTGTTTCTAAAATGCCCCAGCCGCCCATCGCCGAAGTTTCTTACGAACGCCAATATAGTTCCATTTCGTAGAAGGCTCTTCATCCAGCCTTAGCCCTAGGAATGTTGTGCTAAATTGGGCTCAGTATGAGGTAGTATTTACGCGCAGAATTGACTCAGAGTAGGGTAGCGTCACGCTACCCTACTCTGAGTCAATTCTGCGCGTAAATACTACCTCATACATGCTAGTGCGTGCAGGGATGGAAACATTGCTAAGCGACAGAGAAGCACAGCTGCCTGGATGACAAAGTTGATATTAAGGGTGATACTAAGTGATAATGATCCCACACAGCTTGAATCATTCTACTCCGTCCAGTGGAGGAGAACTGGGTGACGCTTTCTCACGCGACCGATCAATGATGAGGATTTTATCCTCGCAGGAGGTATTCATGCGGTACCGTAGCAAGCTGCACCGCTTACAATACTCTGTATCATATTCTGTATCAGCAAAAAGACCCCAACAGATCGGGCTAACCAAGGACTGCCTGCCCAGTCACCAGGCTGACTCCAGAGCACACCAATTTTCAGTACGAATCGGGGGGGGGGGAGGTGGGAAGGAGCGTAGTTGAACCGCTGCGAGATGGGTGTATTTAGTCGCACTCCCTGATTTTTCCGAAAGTCGCAAGGAATTCGTGATAAACGATGTAAAGAGGTCAGAAAAATTGTGCTTTTGCTGTGAAAGAAGTTGGATTGGCGGAGAAGAGTCGAGAAAACCACTTGTCCTTGACTTGTCACGATTTCTTTGCTGCTGCGACTTGAATGTTGATGACATTCACCTGAATAAAATCCTGTACTTCCTCCCCACTCCTATCTTGAACATTGTGAAACCTCCTAGGGTTTAAAGGCAGTTGGCACGATAAATCCCTAAAATCGAGTATTATTGATACGCCTGGCAGGGCGGATTTCCGTGACAGTAGGCGCTGCATGGCTTTCCCCTAGGGAGGTAGTCCTATCAAGCTACAACATACCGACCCAAACGCCCTACCACGCCCGCCCGCCCACAAATGTACGACCTTACCAGATGCTCGTTTTGCTTCATTTGCTAAGTAAAAAAAGCGAAGGGAATAGTATGAAGCGGCTACGGTGCTGAATGGATATATTAGTACATACATGAAGCCGTACCTGCCGGAGCGGTTATTTGCAATACGCCTGCGGGAAACTCGTCCGAAATTGCTTCTCAAGAACGTAGGCTTTTCTTCGCAGTTTTTTGACCGTTTCACTTCGTTTTTCGCCATTTTCCCACTAGATAGCGCCCTGCTAGCATTTTAGGCTGAGTACCAAATTATCGTGCCAACTGCCTTTATATGGAAATCGGCTGCCCGATTTGATGGAAAATGCTGATTTCCTTTAGGGACCGTTTCAGCACAAGGATATTGGGGATAGACAATCGAGAGCGCTTTTTGAGGATAAAGGATCGAGCGCCTAGGGTTCAGCCGTCCTATGCGCTTGATCTCCTCTAGATGTTTTAACTGATTGGAGGCTGTGCCCTTGTTGAACGCATGCAAATCGATTACCGTGGGAATTTTGCGTGTACATATATGTCAGTTAAATAAGTATGTAAACAGTTGCACGTGTTGTAGGAAGGAAAGACGTGCAAAATCGAGAAGAACGGCCAATATGCTCTGGCATGGCAACCGTGATGTACTGGAGGACCAATTGATTTTCTATCTATATTGATTTTACAGATTCGCCATTGATTATCTATATGTAATAGATTTTCTTCGAAGAATTTTATGTGCCTTATTCCACCATCAGAGCTTTCTTCATCTATGTGTTGACACCGATGTTCCAATTTCCGATCTTCACTGCCATTTTTTTCTTTCAACTTTCTCCAACATGTAACTTTACTGTATCCTTTATCTCTATCGTATGTGGTACAGAATTATCAAATTACCGTACTGTCACGCTATTTATTCCGCGACTTGTAGTCAATAAAGTCAAACAAACTAAGATAAAGAGTTGAGAATGTGTGTTGTTGGTGGTAAATCACAGTGAAAAGAGGTCAGCTAGAACTGGATAGAGGCCTGGGCGATTGTGGGGGCCGCATCGTCAACGGAACAGGAAAGAAATTAGCGTCAATGCATCGTTCGAACCGCTTGACGGCCTGCTATCCAACGAGACTCACTGGATCTGATTAGCGAACAAGGGAAAGCCGAAGGAAGTTTTCCTGACCCGTCAGGATTCCCATATCAATGAGAACGGAACTGCGGGCTAATACGGGCAATCACTAGCTTCTGAACGGATTTCTTATTCGATCCGGGGCGAAAACAGTGGCAAAATTGCGTCCCACACTAGTTCGAAGGGAAACCGAGAAAGGTTTGTGCATTTTTGTGTCAAATACGTAAGACATGTAACCATAGCATATCACAGGGATGTCGCATTTGGTCGCTGGAGGGAGGGGGCGTATTTGCCTTCTGGGCTTCTGAGAGGAGTTGCTGATTTTTCGTACATTTTCGTTCCATGTATTTACCCCTCGGTCGACATCGGTGTTTGGGAAGGACTAGGAAAATTCTCGGGAAATTCGAAAATCTTAGAAGGTGGTAGGTAGGATGAGAGGACGGTGAAGGAAGAAGTGGGGAAGGGGGCGTCGTCTCAAGCTCGTCTCAAGCCACGCTTTAGAGGTTGGGGTAGTGCACGGACTCGACAAAGCCCACCATATAATTATCGTGCCCTGCTACGTATTACATCAGGAAACCAAAGCTCCGACAAACTTTTTTTCTGCCCAGGGGTGATAACATCCATTGACATCCACGCTCTAGACAGAGCAGGTCCTGCAGTTGGAAAAATTTTTCTTTGCAAAATATGGCTCCTCTCAACTCTTTGTTCTCAGGTACCCCCCCCCACGCCCTCCCTCTCACAACCTAGCGTACACCTGAATTCCCAATTTTCTTTTCTGACGTTTTTCGGAAAACGCTCCAGTTTGGCTCCGTTGAGTAAGGGATAGGCGGAGCATGGGTTATGGAGCCAACTCAATGTTGAAAAGGGTTGGAACGATGGGAAAAACTATCGGAAAAATTTTTTCACAAAGGGATACATCCCTCTTTCTTATGTAATGACGTTCCTACGCTGGGGTTCCTTAGCGTACGTAACTCTGTTTCCATGTCCCGTAGATGAGGTGGGCGTGTCCACGCCCTCCCCAGTCCATGTCCCTCATCCAACGTACTCTGTGGACACAGAGTACGTCGTATGAGGGGCATATACTTGGGTGTGCAGACGGTTTGGGTGGTGATTCTGCTGTTCAAGCCATTCTACATGTCTTTGGCCAGCAAAGGGCAAAAAAGTTCTCTCAGGTGGGACATTCCATTGGAAAGGCATCACTTCAGCCATGTCTAATAAAACACGCAGCACCGCCCTCCGCATTTCCGGGGTATAAAAGATGGAATGCATTGGAACGTTCCGAAGATCAGATACTATGCTGCAAATTTACAGCAATAATCTGAGAACGGGGCGAGCTCTTGCCCATGGGAACGATGCGCATTCCATGACGGACTCACCTTTCTATACACCGCGCTCAACCTCTATTACCGTCAGATGCATTGCAACCGCGCCTAGCGCTACTTTTAGAATATGCTCTGAAGACTAAACAAAGTAATGCGAGAACCCCTTTCAACCTCTTCCATTCCGAGCGTTTCCACTGCCTAATAATGCCTAGCAATATAATAGGCTTATGGCGAGCTTGGGAGGGGGGGGGAGAAACTAAATCGGCCGTGCAGATTAAGTTGTTGAAGGGGCCCATGTTTGAGTAAATCCTGTGACCAGCGAGCTTACACTGAAATTCCTTTTGCAGCCTTCACAGTGAGTTTACTGAGTTCCACCGAAATGATTTGTGGACTTAAGGCACGCGGTCCGCTACACTTACAGAAGTTGGAAATATGCGTCGGAAGAGTAGTGTGGTCTTCGATGAACAGCCTTGTACCGGTTTTGCAGCGAAAAATTGTTAGGGAAGGGCGCTATAGCGCAATGTAGGTTCAGTGACGCCTCCTTTCCTCCAGTGACTCCGCCTCCAGACTCGCCTCAAGGCCCGCCTTTCAGTGAAAACGAAGCTGCAGGAGGGGAAAGCATTTTGGCATGTTTATTTTCCGCTCTTTTCTTCACTACCGAATTACTCAGCAGTCGTTTATGTGCAAACCCCTAATCCATTTTCTGTGATGGCGAATGATCGCAAACTTTGCCTTTAAACCAAAAAAACTAGTGAAAGTGCAAAATGCCTCTCGAAGACGGACCGCTGCTCATTAACATACACAAGGTCATAATATTTTATAACTGTAATTGAGTTACTCTTGATAATATATCAAGTGGCTTGATTGAATGTATCTTAGGAGAACGCTGTTTTATGGATTTAAGGATAATACAATAGAACAGCTTTTCTTTTTGAAGCTTCAGTTGAGAGTAACCTCACAGTTTCCGTAAGTAATCTGTCCACTAGACCTATGAGGAAAATCGGAAATGATGCGCTCAACAGGAGTTACATCCGTCACAGGACAATTATGGTGTGCAAGCTTCCCTGTTGAACATGGCGAATAGTACGGTAACCCTGCATCGAACACGGTACCCATACATCCATACTTGGACCCTAGCCTGGCAATCATCATCAAGTAGAGCCTGGCAAAATATGGACTAGGGACCTATATACTTACCGTAGTCCATATTTTGCCAAGCTCTACTTGATGATAAACTTTGAGCTTAGTGAGACAGCAAAGGTTCAACTGAAGGAGAGGCCAAACACGTCGTTTCCGAGTGTTTTCTTGTTTACATATGGGTTTTCATTCCTAATGGTTGTTGTGCAGCTGCAAAAATGGGAAATGCCGATGGAAAAGTGGATGATTCGCTGCCATAAACACCAGGTCTACGTGAGTTTGAGGGAAATTAAACTCTGATTTTCACACATCCAATTAGATGAAAATCGATATTAAGCAGGTTTTCTTGGCAAAGAACGAATAAGGCGAATCATATTACGAAACGCCAATGAAATTGGCAGGAAAAAGGGTCTGCAAGAGGAATTTTTAGCATTCCATATGTACATATAAGAGTGCAACCCGTAGTTATAGAGAAAGACATACCGTTGCTAATGCTGAACTTTTTTTAATATTTTCAACAGTTTTTGATCACACTCAAAACTGCTGGGAGGAGCAAATTATTGATACAAACGTTGAAACAGGAGCAACAGATGTGAAGTCTGACGAGCTAACCTGTAAAAGCTTTGCAGAGCCCACTCAATGCCCTCATCAAGCCGAACTGCACCTTAAAGGGTAACCCTACTGGCCGATCGAGACGTGAAGACCTACCCTGGTGATGGACTCTCGGACATCAGAAAGGTGGGCTATTGTGTGCTTTTGAATTGGCTACAGTCAGTAACGGCAATTGAGCCTTCTATTCTCCAGGGACTAACATTTGGCACCGGGTTCGTCTAGGAGGGTGAAATCACAGACTTGTTCTCTGGCTGGCCCCCGCAAGTCATTGTATAGGCCACATCGCATTCAATAAGCCACTACGATTCTGAATGGAAGTAGAATGCGTGCCGCATCCCACAAAGGGATTGATCAACGGCGAAGACTTTAACCTTCAATATCAAGATCGCGAGCTTACCATTTCGTGGCCTAGGCAAGATTTGGGTCCTTCAGAAGTTCCCAATCTGACCGCCTAAACTCATCACAGCAGAAGATGTTTTATGCAACTCTAATGGAATTTGTTAACGGCGCTGCGGTTTTCGGAAATCAATTCGATGCGCTAATGCCGAACGTTATGCTTTCATGACTCTGCCTTTTTTCGTAGGAACGTCACAGCTTTGCCTGAATCTCATACGGCTAATAGTGGGGGATTCCATGTCGTGCAATCTCACCTGGATATCGTCTAAGAGAGTTAATCTGGCCATTTCGAGAAGACCGGGGATTGAGAGGGAGAAGGGGTAATGATTGAGGGGAGCGGAGGGGCTCTGAGAAGAGGATCAAGGCTTCATGCCAAATCCGATTAGCTAAGAAAATAGCTACGCTTACCGTAGTCAGTGGGGGGAAAACAGAATAAAATTACGACAAAGACAGTAGAATCGCCTCAGGCGTCAGGCGCGAGGGTTGCGAAAGGGCACAGTGGGTGCACAAGATTCATTTCTACCCCGGAGCTTTTCCGTAGTTTCATTGGGCGTTCTCATTAATGACATTGAAGCAACCTCCGATCGCTCCGGGCGAATCGCAGACAGTATGAGTAGAATCTGATCGTACTAACCTGGCAACCTGGCCAAAGATAGCTCTACCTGAAAACAAATGCCAAGGTTGGATTGCAATACCCTCGCTAATCGCGAAAGGAAACCCGGAGTTCCGCACTCTGTCAACGATCGAAGATCAGGGACGCTGCAGAGTTCAATAAGGAATCAAAGATCGTGTGCTGTGAGCCCATCGTGCAATTCTTTTTGATGATCGTGTTACCAAAGCTATTAGCGACTGGATCCCACGGGACGTCAACTAGTCACCAGGACGACCGCCCAAGCGATGGCTAGACTCCTTCATGAAAATTTAGAGCGAAAGACTTCTGAATGGCTTCGTGATCCACTGCGCTACTCCAGCTCATAACAGGAACAGAGTCGTCCTTAGTGCCCCTAACGATTTCGATGGTCGGCAGGACATCTCAAGGGTACAAGTGGCACAGTAACAACCGCTAGCTGTTGGGTAGTACTAATGCAAATAAGCAAGGTAGGCACCCGGGAGTAACTACTCTACTTCATGCCTTTGCTTGCTTGTCTGCACTCTCTAATGGAACAAGGAAATGGCTTGACTACTCATTTCGAGGCCTATAAAAGAAGTGGCGAATTGACAAGGCTAATGACGAAATCCTGATGGTGTTTACCATTGCTGGGTTGAGCAGGTGTGGGAGGGAATAATCTGCTTAATACCAGTTGAAACAACAATATTCGAACATAGGAATTCAGGAATCGCTTGAGTATTTCACTCAGAATATTCGTTCTTCTTCTTTTTCTACACGGCATGCTCCATGCTTATCGTAAGGACATCTTCTGGAATATCGTGATGATTTCCTAATTGTTGCGCTGCTGACCACCAGAAGGCTAAGAGCACCAATCAAGAAGCCACAATGGTAGGGCCAGTTCCGCCCATATGAAAAGAAAGTATTTAGCTTGAAGAATGTGTCCAGGGTTCTGTACTCTTTAACGTACTGTCACAATGAAAGATTTGGCTGTAAGGCTCATTTGTGAGCATTTCGAAAGCGGCAATGCTTTCGGATCAGAAAAATTCCGCAACATTGGGAGCTGCCCCTGTTAAGTGGAAGTGTCCGACAGAGAGCAAAACCTGTGCGAGCCCTTGTAATGTGCGGGACAACGAAAGACGACGGGTAGGGGGTCAGAAGGCGTAGAATGAATCCACACTCTGCTGTAGCTCTTGGGGAAAATTTGCCACCATTGGTGGATAAGGCAGCTGCATGTCTGGTGCATTGCACGCCTCTTAAGACCTTCCCCATCGCTTCACGTCGTTATGCTCTATCTTTCCATATGAATAACAATTAAACAATAAATAATTCGAAAGTCAGGCAACTGCTTACAGGAGGGCCATTGCCATTAAATTTTACTTGGAGTATTTGTTCGGACAGCACGTTGTGGGAAACTGTAATGGCAATAGCAGATAGAGATCAGGAAAAGACTAAGACGGAAGGAGCGTCTATGAGGAAAAGGTGGTAAGGTCAAGCGTGGATTCGTGAAACGTTTTGTGCCAGATATGACTTTTTCGCTAGTTTCTTCTTCCTACAACCCTATCACTTTAAAAATTGCCCGAGTGACGAGCTAGAGAGAGGGTACGATTCAGCAGCTAATATAGACAAGAAGCCGACATTGTCGTGCTACCGGGGCTCATATGGCTCGAGCATTGTCCAGTGGGACCCCTCGAATTTCCCTTGCCAGTACGGTCCCCTTTCGCAATACACAGTCCTCATCATTGCGGACCGGTGGGGCGTGTCAGCCAGTATGAGTGTGCACACTGTTGAAGCCGTTCTCAGCCTTTTTGTTGAAACGCGTATGCGACAAAAAGTGGTAGAAAACGAGTAATACGAAGGATATAATACAGTAATGTCACTT
>MU948646.1:0-11222 GCA_036418165.1 Cooperia oncophora
TTCACTAGCGAATGGCGCTATCTCTCGCCTTTTTGAGATGCAAAACTAGTACATACTGCATCCTTATAGGGAGGGCTATGATATCCAGAGAGGGTGTGGGAACATCAAATGCCGTGGGCGCTGCCTTTAAGTAAGGCTCTGTCATACTTTTTTTTTACTTTAACTCAAAATGCCTGAAGAGAAGTGATCGATATTGTGCGCAGTAATACCCAAGGTAATACTCTTCCCACTGGCACCACTCGCTTGACTTCTACTTCTTCTTCTTTTGCAATATGGGCAAGAACGGAATCCGTGAAATCGGCAACAACCCTCGGTGCGCCTTCTCGAACTCTTTCTTCTTCCACTCTGACGCGAGCTTGAGATCTGCCGCTACCAAAATAAAGGACTTGCTGTAGGACAGTCTTACACGACGCTAATCCTTGAAAGCGGGAGCCTAATTGTGAGACAAGGGGAGGGGGTCTGGATGTCCATCTAAACTCAGCTTGAGGGAGCTGCGGCTTGTGGGACTATTGGGTGAAGAAACTATTTCTACGGTCAGTCCCCACACAAAGCAGCTGTGGGATCTGTCGCGTCACTCAGAGGGGTGAGTTTAACCCAGCATCGTGATGTGTGAAGAGGTGGTGCCAGTACGACCCTCCCCCACCTAAATGAGGGTCTCGGTACGACCCCCCCCCTTCCCCAACACCTACCTACTAATTTCCCACATTTTACCAGTTTTTCACCCAGAGATTTTCCGTCGAGCGGGGTGGGGGCATAGATAATGTAAATCGAGAATTCCCTAATTTCCTAGATTTTCCCAACTCCCTACCACATTTTTTCGGAATTTCCCGAAAATTTCCCTACTTTTCCTACTTTTCCCCAAAAATTTTGCGGTCGAGCAGAGGAGGGGGGGGGTTGCAAATAGTACACTCGAAACAGGAAAACAACCAGAAGTTTCTCTCCAACGTTTCAACTCAAATTCCTCTCAGAGCCACATACGACCCCCTCCTCTCAAAAACGACCATTTAGGACCCCCCTCCCCAGCCGAAGAGTTCGACTCTACGTGAGAAGTACGACTCCTCCCACCCTAGCCGAAAAGCAAGACGGCGCAGCGCCGACGGCCAGCCGGAAAGAGTTCGAGTCTAACGTGAGAAGTAGTACGACTCCTCCCCTACGTGTTCCACACAACGATGGTGTACCCTGATTTAACCGCACAGTCTGCCTTCAACATAACAGCGCAGCGTACCCTGTGCAAAAAAGTCGGGGCGAATCTCATGCAGTAGAACTGGATGGCTCCCTCTTTCCATCGATGTAGCCCAGACAATGCTCCTTCCAACTGCTAGTTGCCTTTCGTACGTACTTTGTTTCTTTACACCCCTCACGACTAAACGAGGAACACTATAGCTCATGAAAATAAGGGCAGAGGACTATTGAGAGAGCACCTCATCTTTCCCTTTCCCGATAAAAAGGAATCAGCCCCGATTCGACCGCAAACCCCTAATGTTCCAACAAAATGTAGGTTTTCAGTGATATTTGCAAATAACGAGTGATTAGTTATCGAAATGTTTTCGACCAATAAACTGCCCGTATTTTGAAAGAGTGGTGGATGTCCCAATTTGGTTAATTGTGGATGTGGGCAATTGGGCAGCACTCAGGGAGAGTAGGGAAATATAGGTGCGGAATTTAAGCCGGGATTAAGGAGTCACTACAGATATCCTATCAGTAATCAATCCTATGTGGGTCCAACCTTTGAAGCGCAGAGTGGTGCGCATCAGCCCAACTGTTCACAAAAAATATACACAAGGGTGACAAAGTTACTTATGACCTTATTTCTTTTTCGTTATAAGTTCCCATTTGTACAATGATTTTTGAAGGGCAATCCATTGCTATGATTCCAAGTCTGGCTTTCTTGAAATAGTTGACAAACTGCATCAGAAAATCGATTTCCTGAAACGTCCTCGTCAAAGGATAGAATCTGAGTTTTTCTCCAATATTTTGTCTTCACATCTATTGGCTTATCCTACGGTTTGAGCAATTGCTGGAATGTTCTACTAATGTTCGAAAATTCTACGAATTGGTGGAACTGCAAGCGAACTTTTAGCGTGACTCCACTAAAAACTTCAATCACTTTCTTTTTACTATAATCGGTTTCATATTCCCTCGATCTCATATGCCTCACCAAGAAAAGATGGCTGGTCGAAGTGATCATCAGAATTATTTTCCAAGCCTTCTGATGCGTCTTTGGACGCCTACAGACCTGCACTTCATACCTGCTAAACGACTCCATGAGCGCGCTTTGGAGGTTTTGTGAGCTGACTGCACCCCTGCGCCATATGTATGTGAGTCACAAAGTAAACCCCAAATCCGCTAGGCTATGCTACCACTCAGAGGTGACCTGGTGCGTTGGAAGAGTTATGTCACAGTCTTAGATCATGGAAATATCGTGCGTGTTCGCCTCGGTCTCACAGCCAATAAAGGATTCCTGCGGAGCCTCCCCCTTTTAAGGCGGCCCCAAAGAGGGCAAGGGTGCGCAGTTGTCCGAAGCGCATGCCAATGTTATCGCGCCAAAAGTTATATTCGTGATCTGGTACCAGATCACTCACAGAGCCGTGACGTAAAAAGAAGAATGGTGCAGCAGAAACCACGACAAGATTGGCCCTTCTAACCAGGGAAGTCCGCCAACTTACCATTGAACTTTGAATGGGAATTTCATTCGAGGAAAATTTCACGGGAACTGCCTCTTTTACTGCATTATGGTCAGGCCCACGCTACCGCCAGGAGCTTGATGATAGCCCTACCAGGCAGCGTTCGGACTTCGCGTGATCTGTGGTGGCATATGAGCCGACCTTTGAACCTTTACCCGACACTGCCACCAAGTGCACACTTGGGAGTTTGCGAGTAGCATACTTCTTACACAAGCGGGATGAAATCAGTGGGCTCCCACTCCATACACCACTTACCTATACGATTCGTCTCATCATAGACCAGCTGGCTGAACCGTCTGGGTTCCGTCGTTTGGATCAAACTACATGAATTTCTATTCCTATCTCAAATTTCCTTCCAGGATCTTCCAGAATTTAAGAACCATTTCACAAGAATGGAACTCAATTGTTGTGTTTTTCGACCGCCTGCAACTCTCAGACTACCTTGCCACAGCACCGTTTGCCTCATAACTAGATCAGAAGGTGTCTACTGCAGGCACTATTCCCACCTCACCGCTTTTCAAACTAGAAATTCCCTCTTTTCAAACTGAACCACCCCTTTCAAATCAAATTCATCACCTTTCTGGACCGGGCGACTAATCACCAAGGTCACGCTACCCCTTCTCGCCTGTACCTCGCCTAGTGCAGTGCATATATACCATTTTCACTTCAAATTCGCCATTTTCAAGCCAAATTCACCACTTTTCAAAGCAAATTCACCACTTTTCAAAGCAAATTCACCACTTTTCAAAGCAAATTTACCACCTTTTCAAACCAAATTCACCACTCTTCTTAGACCAGGCAGTTCGCCAACCAGTCAACGCAGACAACCCGTTAATCAACCCGCGACACTGCCCGACGTCCCAGCCTACTTGTCAGCGCGGACATAGATTTTCAACACATGACTGACTCCGCCCATTCTTTAAAGTTTGTTGCGAACTTCAAATCTTCATAACTTTTTCAATTTTTAATTCGCAGCATCACTGTCTTCGTCAACGGACAAAGGTACTCGTAACGCGCATTCATCAACCGCAATTTCTTGGCCAACGCCGATTGACTGTTGCGGAGTTATTGATTACCAGTGCGGATCGCCGGCTGTCGCCGGCGCTCGTCCCTTCTGTGCATGGCCCGGCTTCGCCGGGCCATGCGGATTTGCCGCGTGCTAAGTTAAGGATCGTTGACCAACCACACTGTTCAAAGGAATCTTCTGCATCAGCCAAGAACTGAAAAGCAGCGCTTGTTCCGTCAAGGCGCAGAAGCAGCAGCAGCGCCCCCCCCCATCACAGAAGGAGGAAAGCCGGCCTTAGCCAGCGATCCGACTGGTACGTTCATAACTCACGGAAATAGTAGTGCAGCTGTTTGGACCCTGAGCCACTGAAGCAGCCTATAATTTATGCAATCTGTCTTCCTAAAGCGTCTTGCTTTGGAATGCACTACCGCATTCAGCAGTGGAACCCTTTAAATGGCCCTCACTGAAGTTGCTGATGGAAGATAATTGTGGTAAGAGTGATAAAGTCAGTTGCTGGCTTCATAACATTTCTGTAAAACAAACCACATGCATTTGGAATAGCAGGCTGGCAAGCGGTCGTAAACAGCGATGTCCATCCTACTCTATATAATCCGCTAAGTATGTCTGTCTGTGTGTGTGTGTGTGTGTGTGTATGTTTGTGTGTGCGTCTGTCTGTGTGTCACGAAATTCATAGCGCCGGTGTCCCAGTAGCCAGTGAGACAATGATTTCAAGAAGTGATGTACGGGGTGTGACGGGAACACTATTGGTAGGTGACAGGAAGTTATATCAGTTGATAAGATTCGATAAGGGGCTGTAGAAGGAGAAGGTCACTATAATCATAACGCAAGTGACAGCATCAGCCTGCTCTCGATCTTAAGATATGATATAGAGGATAGTCCAAGAACATCATTAGTGGGTCACAAAAACTGTAAGCTGCTGATAAGATTCGATAAGGGGCGTTAAAGGAAAAGGTTACCATATTCACAGCGCAGGTCACAGCAGCAGTCAGCTCTTGATTTCGAGATATGATATAGGATGAGGGCCAAAAACATTATTGGTGGGTAATAAGAACTGTGAGCTGCTGATAAGATTCGATAAGGGACGTTAGAATAGTGAGGTCATCGTATTCATAGCGCAGGTCACAGTATCAGCGAGGCGTGCGTTTCAGCAAGTGATATAGAGAGTGAGTTGGGAACATCAACCGTGGGTGACTAGAAGCGATAACTACTGATAGGGGCTGATAATGGAGGTTGCAGTCGTCGTCGCTGTTCAAGGCGGTTCACGCTCTCAAATCATAGAGATTTAGTGATGAGGACATTGATGACGGGTGACAGGTAATCTTATCAATCGATAAAAATTGATACGATACCATCTGCGCTAACCTCTCACCGCTTTAATGCCGAGTATTCGAGGCTCAGATTGTGAAAATTTCCTTTGGCCAACACTTTCCTGATAACACTAGAAAATGAACTCATCCCACTTCCCACTATCCTACTCTATATAGATTTGTCGCCTGTCGAACGAGCGGGGGGGGGGGGGGGGGGGTAACACAATAGCTTAGGCAACGTATATCCCAGCGGGCGTACAGAGTGCCTACAAGCATATAAATAAGCATATAAAACAAAAATTTACAGCCCCCCCCAACTTTTTAGGGGAAAAAAATCAACTAATCAAAATAAATTTGTCTAACCCACCCAAATACGCCCCCCCCCCCCCCCCAGAGCAAAAGTACGGCCCCCCCCTCATGTGATCACACAAGGATGCTGTACCCTGTCTGTGTGTTGTATGGCCGTGTTATGGCGCGGACCGCAAGTATAAGCGTTTACTATGGAACGCAGGATCCGCAAAGTTGCTCTATCTGTTATGATTGTACCAATATCAGAGCTGTAATGAACAATCAGCAGTGATTGGAAGACGTTCCCGCCCCATTATGGAGGCGCGCGCTGGCGGAAGCAGGCCAGCTCGGCGAAGCCGAGCTAAAGAGAAGGAGGAGAGCTCGGCGTCAGCCGGGCGATCCGACTGGTTACTAATAAGCAGTGAGGAATGAGTTCTGTTGGAATCACTGAGATCGTTATACTTGAGTCATATCGATCGCATTGTTGTTGTGAGCGGTGAAGCGGATTTTCCCGATGCACCTGTCCAGTTTTAGCTCCTATCACTTCCGTACCCGCCAGTAGCACTCCCGTCCCGTATCACTACCATATCACCCTGTATCCCGGAGCAGAGGTCCCACTGTTGCTGTAACCTGCGTTACGAATCTGATGACCCTCCCCTTCCGAGGCCGCTTACCGTATCTTATCAACTGTTATCACTTTCTGTCGCCCGCCAATAATGTTCCCGTCCCACACCCTATATCACCTCACGGATCTGAGAGTAAACCCACTGTTGCTGTAACCTGCACCACGAATTTGATGACCCTCCTCTTCCGAGGCCCCTTATCGGATCTTATCAACTGTTATCAGCTTCTGCCAGCCCCACCCTACGGCATATCAGTACTTGAAATCATGGTCCCGCCGTTGCTGCAACTTGCCACGAATTCGGTCACCCCTTTTAAGGCCCCTTATCGAATCTTATCAAGTGTTTATAACCTCCTGCACCCCAAAGTGTTCCGTCCTGCCATGATACACTCTTTGAAATCAACGGATCCCGACACTGGCTGCAAGCTTGCGCTTAGCGAATTCAGTCATCCTCCCTTCTACGGCCCCTTATCGTATCTTATCAAGTGTTATCACCTCCTGACACCCACCAAAAGTGTTCCCGTCCTGCCATGTATATCACTTCTTGGAACTGTCAATCCTATCTTTTCTGCGACGCCTCGAATGATACGTGACACACACACATCACAAAACACACACACAACACAGACCACACACAGACACATCATAGCGGGATGTATATATAGTACGGATGGTATTTCGAAATTTTTGATTAATTTGGAGACCCGCCCGTGAGCCCGCCACTACGGCAGGCTCCGCCTTCGCGAAGCGCCGCTCCACTATTTTCAATGTTGGTTGCAACTTTCGGCAGAATAAAGCCTTGGTCTCGCCCTGCTAGGGTCTCGTTCCCTCACTCGGAACAAATAAATCAGGCAAAGTTTGTTCCGAGTGACGGGCGAGCAGGCAGGCCAAGTCCTTATACTGCCGATTTTCATCATTTTTGAAACGTGGCCGGATTCTCAAAGTGGGGGCGAGGCCTCTCATAGTGGGCGGGGCTTTCATGGACAGCCAAAATGGCAAAATTAAAAATATCAAAATTTGCAAAAAGCAAGTGGGCGTGGCCAAGGGGGTGAGCCTTAATGCAGCAATAATGCGCAAGTATCCTCGTTGTGCAAAGAGTGGATGTAAAAAAAAAGTTGAAAAAGTTGCGGAAATTTTCGATGTCGCAACGAACCCTTTGAAGACTGGGCGGAGTCGGCCATTTGTCGATGTGTTGAAAGTCTATGACCGCGCTGACAAGTAGGCGTGGCCATCGGGGCGAAGCTCGGAATGGTGTATGGCGTGATCTGGTCGGTGAACTGCCCGGTCTCAAAAGAGTGGTGAATTTGGTTTGAAAAGTGTGGGATTTGGTTTGAAAAGTGGTGAATTTGAAGTGAAAATGGTATAAAAAGGAAAGCTGCGCAAAAAAAAACCCTAGAAGCGTTTTGGATCTAGTGGTTCATAGAATAGAAGATTGCGAGAATAGTTTGAGCAAGTAAAATCTCTCTCAACACTATGTGCATTGTTGAGGCCCAATACCCCCAAGGGGTTAAGAATCACAAATTTCATCTGGCATGCTCGTTAAGTGTCGCTAATGCAGCAATTCATGTGACTGACAGAGATAAAGATACGTGTAAAAAAACTGTGAACCAAAATCAACGTGCTTTATTCCATTGACTCTCCGTTGACAGTGCGAAGTCCATTATAACCACCGCTGATACATCTTCTCCAGGATCACCACCGCCTCTTTTGAAACGCCACCCAGCAGGATTGAACTGCGCTCTACCTGAAGCTGTTGTTGTTTTGTTATGATGAGGGCCACGGCTGAACAGCAGGGTTATCACATGAATGCTGATTAATGGGCAAAAGTTTCTAGTCTAGTTGGAAACCAACCCCGCACTTTACGCTTTCGGGGCGAGTGTGCTATCCGTTACGCAACCCAGGTCACCTCTCGCTCACTCAATGGATTTTGTGTCACACTCTTGCGAACAGTCGATAACGATAGATAACAGCGAGGCTTTATATGATCTAGAGTAATATTACCACGACAACTGCCGTTTAAAGCTGCATTTCGCATTCTGGAACTTTTCACTGGCCTGGGATTTTCTCGAGGGTGATTCACGCTGTTCCGCTTAGCTGTATTGTGATAGCTGCTGTTTTGGTCCGTTGTCGCTTTGCTGAAGTGTTCCCAAATACCGGTAATGTAACTATTTTCAGTAAATACCAGTTTTGTGGAATATTCTTCCCCGCCCGCAGATGGCATGACGGGAAGGCAGAGTAATACTAAGCAGGAGAGGATGTTTGGTCGAAGTGGTCACTCGAAAGTGAGATGCATACCTACCAGCGCGTCTTCGGACGATGAACTCGAGGATATTCAAAACTAATCAGTCAGCTCGCCTGCTCACGCCGGCGTGCTCCCCTATGTGAGACGATACGCTTTGCCCGGCAGGAGCGACTTTGCCGCGCGTACCTTATAATCAGATCACACCTGTTACCTCCAACACTATACCTTCTATGGTATGGTGGTAAGGAACGTTGAACAAGTGACTAGATGAGAGAAAGCCGGGCTTTGTCTATTTTGGGCTTCGGTTCCTCCCACCTCTGTGCCCGCTCCAGCAACTCCGTGTGTGCCTCTCCCACAACATTCTCCGACGAACTGCCCACTTGCACCTACTTTTTCACCGGTCTCCAAGCTCTTATAAAACGGAACTACGAATTATGAGTCTGGCTCCGACCACCTCGCGCAGGCCCAGCCCACAACGTGTTTGCCCCACACTTCTCAACCGGCGACCCCCCCGCTGATATCTCCGCTTTTTTATGGTGTCGAACGTGCCTTAGAACTTTTTTACAGATTCTTTCGTCTGGCTCCGCACACCTCGGCTGTGGCTTCACCCGAAATGTGTATATCCCACATTTCTCAAGTGGCGCCCTTCGCTGCCCTTATGCACTTTGGTTCGTTCTAGCTCTCTCAGGTACCGACTTACTGAACTTCGTGGGAAGCACCGCACATTTCAAGTACGCCCCGCCCATTCCGGGTGCATCCCCTTGATTAGTCGAACCCCGTGCTAACCTTATTCCACCTTTTCCCCATCTCTGGGCCTCTCTGGAAGCGACTCCGCCAACTCGCGGAGCAGTCCCGCCCACTGTAGGCGAAGGCTTGGTCAAGAGTGTTCTTTACTTTCCCTCCCATGCCCTATCCATCCTAACCTTGACTCGGCCTCTCCAAGTTGTTCTTTAGGACGAACCGCTTTCTCGACAAACAAACAAACAACTAATTAAGCAGTAGACTACCGCAGAACCTATATCGCTGCTCCACGAGCTGCTGCTTTCTGATGGGAAAATCTACACGAGCACTGGCTGGCTAAGCTAATGATGTCCTTTTTTCAATACGAAGGTTTCAAAGCGTCTCAGTAACTCCGAGGGCTTAAGTGTGGTGTTGTCCATTCCTCTACGAAGTATCACTGGAACTCCTCCACCGGGATCGGACTCGCAAGCAGGTGACAGGCTTACGTGACAGGTACCCTCTAACGAAACTCGCTAGTTATATCGCGCCAATCGTCCAATTGCATGAAACTAAATTCCATAAGTAATGATATGGCGTCTGTGGTAGCGCAGGCCTACCCTGCTCGCCCCGGCCCCGCCGCGGCTCCGTCTCGCGCTTCTCTGTTTGCTTTCTTCTCATGCTGCCGCATGTTTTTGACCAGCGCTCTACTACCGACTGCAGATACACGATTTGGAATGCTATGGAGGAGTCCGTCGCATTCACTAAAATTTCGGTAGACTATTCTCGCAGTGAAGCCAGATCACTGGTAATGTCCAGTCATACAACGAATTCGACTTACCAATCGAGCAGAAATACGTAGGAGAACTTACTGCGACCTGCGTTCTTCGTGTCCTCGGAATTTAAAATCCTCATTGTTTTGATAATCGTACAAGCAGTCACTGAAAACATGATGGAATTCGCCCCGCCTTCGTGACTCAATATTTAACATTTTCGTTGGAATAACATGACAATGCATCACCTAACCTGACAAGGAAAGGTAGAAGGTCAGCCCAGCCATCTCCAATGAGGACACACCATTGTACACGTCTTGAGACGGTGAACTCAAATCTATCTTCAGAATTTGCGGAACGATTCTCTGAACGGAGTTATGGAGGGTTTTATCCCCGCGCGGCTATTTTACATGCTATCGCGAGGAAACGTGGAAGCGTTCTTTACCTACACTGCACATCCCAACGGTGGAGTGGGCGTGGCTGCGTAGTTTACTGGAACATGGCGTAGGATGCGTTGTTCGTGGGATATTTCCATTTGATACAAGTGTTGTCCTATGTTCTAGTGAACCGAGTGATGGTTGTAATTGTTCTGAACTTTTAGAAGGGTAGCCGCCGCCACTACCAAATAAAGTACGCAGCCACGGGCTCTTCATCTCTGGAATATGGAGTGTAATGTGGAGTGTCGTCCTGAAACGTTGTAGTAGAGCGTAACAAGTAGCCAGCGGGTTCTCCAGTCGAGGGGCCGTGAGATACGTTCCCGTGAAGCCGCCCATTTTTGCATTTTCCGAGGGCATGGCCGTCAAAGCTTCTAACATCTCTGCTCGTGCACTACCTATGAAGGGAACCTGCTATCGGTTTTTTTTCGAAAGTGTAGACCCATTGCGGCCTGGAAAGAGTGCTTGTGCTTCTCCCCTCGTAACACATGTCACAAGGGGTTTTTGCTAGTACGATATTCATGTCCAGCGGGTCAAAGCACCTGTGGGGGGGGGCGTGCTGGCCAAATCCGACCTAACTTGGAAATGCGGCCTATCCCATGGGCAATGAGCAGCAGACTGGAGCTCACCTACTATCGATGAGGTCTCGGAATGGGATTCCCTCCTGGTAATCAGAAAAATGATGCACGGCGGCACATAAGTGAGCCAGATATTGTTCTTTGCGAAAAGACATGACTGAAGAGTTATTTCAGTTCGAAGACCAGTCATCACCAGTAGGCTAATCGTAGTATCGCTGTTGGCTACCAGCTAGCCATGACTAACCTAACATTACTTTTCGAAGTTAAGTCAGAAGCTCAGATGTCGCTAGATTGTCCATCGCTAGGGTTTATTTGCCCCCCCCCCCTCAACACGAATATAGTGTCTGCTCTGCGCGAAGAGTTTTGTGTGTCGCACTACAGGTGCCAACGCTTCGGCACCCTTGAAGGAAAAAAACAGTAAAGAAAACCTTCAAGACAGTTTTGAGTTCTTCACCGTCTCAAGACGAGTAAAACGAAATAGACTTCATTGCAAATGGCCGGGCACGCCTGTTGACCTCTCCTGGTAAGACTTTCAATGCGACGACCTCAC
>MU948651.1:0-13065 GCA_036418165.1 Cooperia oncophora
TCAGAGCGATCGAATCTGCGTCAGAGCGAGAAAATCGGGAAGTATTTTCTCTCACACGCGGTGAAGGGGTTGTATATGGAAAGTTTCTCTAAGAGCTGTCTGTAAGGGCGGAATCACTCGTACAATTCGCTGTTCTCATCGGTTTGACTTACTTTCTGACGACATTGTGGTGACAAAGGGAACAACGAGAGCGCAACAATTCAAGTGGCTCCGTCCGCCTACACGATCAGCGTAGAATTTTCCTTCTATACGTTGAAAAAAGAGGTTCAACAATTGGTATTTCCAATTTATCCGTTCAAGGGAAGTCTATAAAACCGTTTAATCGGTCCATAACAATCGTCTTAAGTCAATGAATTATCAGCTATACATTTGCTTTTGCGTGTGAGTTTTCATCGTTGAGTGTGAGGTTTCATTGTAGAAGATTGGCAGCGGTATTGGTCCCGACACGATCTTGCTAATTCTGATACTTGAAGAAATCTGCAAAACAGCAAATTGATACATAAAAGATATTGCTGGCGACGAACTCTAGCAAATCTGTGATTGCTTGCTGAAGCATGCAGTAGTGTAAATATAATAAGGTCCCGAGATGAAACTACAGTAACCATTTGTGTGATTTTAGAAGCTCTACTGTCGGACTTGCAACACACAACCGAGGTGTTGCGACGTGGTCATGCAACGTCGCCGACGTCTCAAAATGACATAGAGCCGATTTATCAGGAGCAGACAAAGCGTAACGCAAGCAGGTAAGGCTAGTTTGGAATCACTCAGGCCATACAGAAATGTGCGCGACGAGTTAAAATTATGAATCGGTCGCAGCCAGCAACCGCTTCGCGACGGCACGCTTCTTTGCAAGCAAATAGGGGCATTGCAGGTTATATAGGTTAGAAGGAAAGTCCTGTCAGTGTTTCCTTTGAAAGCTTACAATTTTTGATTCTCGATGCTTGAGCATGAGGTATATGCCATGCTTGTAGAACTTTTCGTGCAAGAGGTGTGAGAGGGCGCCTGCTCTTTCCTGGGTCTAATTACGATTTTAGTTTCACAGGAGCATCTTCGCGTCCTCATCTTCTACCGGTGGCCCTGCGGCACTGGAGTCACGGCGGCTGTGTGCGACATCAATAGTGCATTGGAGGAGGACACCACTACCATCAGGACCGTTCACTTTTGGTTCGCTCATTCGTGAAAGAGGATACGATCCTCTAAGGAAAACCTCAACGAAGTGAGAAAGGCTCCACCGTTCTCGAAGCTGTCAAGGAGGATCCGTCCGAAGCTACCACTCGCAGTCTTGCGACAAGACTCGGATGTACCTAACTGACAGTCGTCCACCGCCTGTAAGCTCTTGACCACCAAAAAGTACCGGGCTCGATGGATCACCCATACCTTGACCGAGCAGGCTGTGCACCTGGGTACCCCTTGGTGAGTCTCCCCTTCTCCGCCCTTGTCAGAAGGAGTTTTAAGGAGACTGCTTAGTGGACATGAGAGATGGGTCCTCTGTGATTTCAACTCACACAGTACCGTGTGTGTCTCTCTCAAGGAAAAGACCCATCCTAGCAGTCACCGGGCACGGTTCCGAGAAGGTTCTTCTTTACTGCTTCTGAGACGCGAAGGGAATGCTGCACAACAAGCTGCCCATATGAGAACACACGGTCATCGCTACCATCTATATCGCTCAGCTCCTGAAACCGGTGGAAATTGTCGGAGAAAAGTGACCGAGACTAGCTGCGTCTCGTAGAGTACGCGAAACTCCCATACCTGCTATGAGGACCTAGCCAAATAAACTGAGAGCAAGGCTGCTGGGAGACCAGTCCCCGCTTATCATATTCTCCTGACGTAGTCCCCTAAGACTGCTACCTGCTCCGCCTCCTTAGGGCTTTCTTAGCTAAGAAAACTTTCAGCAACTTTGATGACATCAGTCGAAAGGCCGCTGACTTACTCTACTCGCAGCCTCCTTAGTTCTGGGAGGAGGGAAAGGCTCACCTGTCCATTAGGTAGAGCACTATAGTGGCTAACTATGACGAGCATATTGTTGACTAATTCCCACTGTATGTTGAGTTAGAAAATAAAAAAAGAAAAAAGTCACAACAGTGACAAGACTTTCCTTCCAACCTATATTACTAACATTCACACGAGGGTTTTTCGTAACGTCTTGATGACCATGAGGGGAACGAGGAAGAAATTTTTGCAGGGAAGGGGCGGAGACCGAGCGAAAAAGTTCCCTGCCTCTCGCCCCAATAGCGGTGAAGCGTTTGTATTATGCAGGAGATCAAGCGGTAGTGTTTTGTAGGGCTTATCGTTAGCACCAAACGTCACGCTTGGCTAGTCAGGCTGTACTGCACTTCCGCTTTTCTTGCCATTTAGTTGGCTATTGTAAAGATGGGCACCATTCGAGCAGTCCTTTTGTCCTCCTCCCTGAAATGCTTCCTAAACGAAACGGCGGAACTTTTTGTTTAATGTCGTTATTGATCTTTGATCGTAATGGGCACAAAAAAAATGGAAAGAAAGTTGTGCTGGATTATTTAATAGGTGAAATAAAATGAACAAAGCTTTCGCCGTTGATACCCCGAAGGGGGGGGGGGGCACGCAGTCCATTTCCACGCGGAATCGTTGTGAAATAGGAACGCGTTATGGCACAAACAATTGCTTGCGGGACCAGCCGATGTGCACGTCGCTGTTTCATTTTCTCAGCGCTAGCCTGGCACCAATTTCTTTACCCCAGGACAGGAGCTCATCAGGAAATTTGATGGCCCTAGCTGGGCTATGTTGGGTCGAAGTGCGGACGCTGCGTTGGATCTTGAATGTGACTGTTTAAAAAAGTAGGGCTTTGTTTCGTCCACTTGTGGCGCAAGTTTTTACCTAAATGGTACTCAGCCCGGAGATTATACAGCACTGTTTTTAGGACCGTGTTTTAATATTCCGCTACTAAATTTGCGCACATAGTATATAACCACGTCCGCAGCTTCGCGAGAGGGTTGAAATGTTTCAGGCAAAGTGGAAACCTGTAATTATCTGCTGCAAAGGAACTAGTGAAGGTGCAAACTGTGCTCCCGTCACTCGTCTTGGCCCCGCGAGCAACTTCGAGCTCGACAGCGCTCTGAATTCCAGGTGTGCTAGATCCTGCGTAAATTCCTGGGCGATTGAGCCGAAGGTAAAAAGGTGCCATTACTATTAATATCGCTAACTCAAATAGCATGTTAATCTCTGCCCTTTTATTCGCGGAAACCCATTCTTCTATCAGCATTTTGGTTAACTCAGTAGCGCAGCAGTTCATTGAAAATAATATTGGAATATTGTTTCTTTACGAGTTTCCTCAGCACCGTAATGGCCCGGGCAATGGGTTGTGCCAAGAGCACCAGCTTTTCAATGCTTCGCTGATTCCCAAGGATTCTTGAAAGATCTTGCCGACCAACATGGCATTAGCTGACAGCAGGGAAGAGCGATTGGAGTAGCCGTCAAAGCAACTGGTTCTTACCCTATGGCTATCCGAGTGGAGGTTACGTAGTGGCAGGTGGACCGCTTATCACGCAGAGCGTCCGCGGGTCAAATCCCGGCTCGGCTCCCGCCCATGTTGAATGCGTGCCGCCTACCAAAAGGGGTTAATCAGCGGCGAAAGCTTCAAGTTTCAATGGCTGTCGAGGGCTAGAGCCGTGGATTCCAAGGCACTGAAGGGGCATTTGCAAACTCATGAAACCAAAACGCGAAAGTCGGCGAAGCGCGCGAGTTATCGAGCTTTCAGACCAGGGCATCTGAGTTCCATCAAGGACCCAAACATGAACGTCCCTTTCTCGGGCTAGCCTGCTTACCTTACAACCGCTCAGGCCGCTGGCTTGTCATTGACGGTTAGTGACATCCAACATAGCAATACTGACCAGAGTTGTAGCTGTTTCAAAAGCAGGGTACAGCACCGTAAAGTATGAAGTCCCGGTGTCAGAGCAGAAGACGGCCTCAGGCTGCGTTTATACTTTGCGGCAGCGTACGTCAGCGTGCGCTGCCGCAAAGTATAAACGCAGCTTCACCGACCAAATACGACTCCCGATGGGATTCTTCCACCGAGTCGTTCAGAAGGACATCATCAGAAAAATTCACTGGAGTTGAAACTATCTCAGAAGACTCCTTGAATGTGAGAAATGACGTCTCACGAGAACATGAGGCTCTGTCCAGTGTGGGATTAACTATGCTTGGGGGGAGTTGGGGGAAGAAAGAACATGTACATGTGAGTGCCTTCATTCAGTAACAAGGGACCACTGAACAATATTTTGACCCCCCCCCCTCCCAGCAAGCGTTGCACCCTTCAGTGGCGAGTTTTCAGGTCGTAGATGGCGACAAAAGGAAATGTGTTACCGAGAATAGCTTTGAATGTCTAGATCTCGTAATATACACTAGGTTCTAGGCTCCAGATGGCAGGCTAATGCAAACGGAGAAAACGGCAAATTACAATTGTCTTGACCGTGTCCCATAAATTACTATGGTCCTTCACTATCAATTTGCTTACCTAAATTTTTGAATCACGGTTGAATCATTTCAACGGTTGCTATTCGACCGAACAAAACAAGACATTAAGAAGGTTTTTTGGCGGCTTCGAAAGGAAGAGCTCATAGAAGAAGTATTAAAGCCTTTATACAGGGGGGGGGGTGGCAAAATAAAGACACTTTTCTTCCTCGAATTCTAAGGCCTACCGCCATGTTCAACAGCATATTCTATGCTATCATGATACTCCGCCACACTTTCTGGACGAGCGCCATCGAGAGATTCTGCCACGCGACCGTGGTGGGTGCCTGAGTTCAGCGAGATCGTTGATTTCTCCGCCACTGTAGACCACCCTATTGAACTCCGCCCGAACCAGGTAATTGAGGGTTCAGGTCAGGTGACCTACTTGATATTCCATCTTCTTCAGGTACTCAGCCCCTTCCATTCCAAGTAGGCGAGAGTTTTCCAACGCCCTTCGATTCCATGTGGTGGCACCCAATGCTGTAAGTTTTTCAAAATGATACAGATGACGACAATAAAGCAAGATATTCTCGTCGAATTGGCCTGTGTGAGCGTCCGTCAGCGTTCACCTTCAGTTCGGGGCCCCACGAAGAAGAAGATATAAGGTCATCCCATTCAAAAGTGGTCTCGTTCGTCGTCATTCGACATAACACAAGAGGCAGAACATAGATAAAAAGTAATCATTTTGAACTTTCAAGTCAAGGAATCTCTCCTTCAAACAATAGCCCGCTCTCCAGTGCCCCGAAAGTCTTTGGACCTCTGGTACCTTCGATTTTCAACAAGTGCGAGTAAATTGCTGTTGATGCAATTTCGGCGAATGACAAAATATTGTAGCGTTTGCCGTCGGAGAGTAACTCTCGTACTGAACGCGGAACAGTTGGGAATCGCTCGGCTTATGCGCGGCGAAATGCGCGGCATTGAACCCAGGCCTCAGTATGTTTATGTTCTCAGCAATGCCCATACAAATCAGTTACTCGGGTCTGGCACTATGACGAGCAACGGTGGCCTTCTTGTAGTTGTGTGGTATCATCCATTTGTCGATCTGATTGCCGAGGAACAGGCAATATACACCGACAGCGACGATTTTTTCTCTGTATAGAGCCGCCTGAAAGCCACAGTGTGGGAATCCTTCGCTATGATGATCATCCACTTGCACCACGTGAACCTCCTCATGACAGAAATTCGGGCGGATCTCCTCATCGCAACCATACAAAACTGTAGCTTGTGTGATTTGGCGCGAATTCCAGGACCACCCAAAATCTCATCTAGGCCGGGGTGCGTTTTCACAGTCGTGATGACATCTCAGGCTGAGAGCATTACTGCTAGAGGCATAGAATCGGTACTGCGTTCGTGCTTCTACAAGAAAATTAGGTACCCATGCGCACACCCCCTTGACCATCCTCAGTTTATCGGTCATAACTCGGACAGCAGTTGCAGCAGGGATGTCAGTCTCGCGGGGAAGCTCGGCAAGGGTCCAGGCTCCGTGATGCAAGAATTCCAGCACTTGACTATCATCCACCGTTTTTCTTGTGGCAGATGGAACATGATAGACCCATCCAGACCATGAAGTTTTTTTCCATTCTTTCCTTCTTCGGCTCCTGAACAAACCTTCCACCTTGTATTTTCGAAGAAAAGCCTACACACACTACTGGTCCGACGCCGGCGCAATTTGAGCAGCGGGGAGGAAACAGGGTAGAGACACGAGAGCAACGTTCGACCTCTCTCTCCAGCGAGCGTGATTATATAATGAAAATGGACGAGCGTTGAATTTTACACAGAGAACCGCTCGGTGCTTCTTTTCGAATTTCGCCGACGAACTGTCTTCATGTGGGTAGGTTCGCAACGAGAATTCCAGCAGATACACATGCACATAGTAAAGGTACTATCCCGACAAATGGTATAGTAGCTGAAAAACCGCTTCCCCTATCCCTTTTGCTTTTCCCGCATTCCCTCATATTCATCGGTCACTTTTCGAATGGGATGACCATTATAGCAAGAAATATCAGTCTTCCTATTTCAGGAATTCGGATTCCAATACCACCACACACACTGTGGCGACCTATGGCTACTGCGGTGAAATGATATGGTGGAACGCACAAGAGTGTCGGTTTACAAGGCTAGCTATCCAATGTGACATGCATAAGAAGTTTCGCAGCTGTTTGGAGGTGACGTGAATTCCAAGGTCTTCTCCAGTCAGGCTGCGACTGGAGATGACTTCATATTTTGGTGTACATGAAGGTGATGGGCGAGAGCCAGCTCCTGCTTATCGAGGAACATCTTGGGTATCTTCCGCCCTGGTACTCGTATCCACGTCCTCTGTCTGGGCTGCGAAAACTTTGCTGATATGTGACTCGGTCGAAGTGTCTTTTTTTGCCCCCCCCCCTGTAGGTAGCTCACTCATATGATAGGAGGCCTTGGCATCCCACTAATGGTCTCGGCGAACGGTGAAAGCTCGACGCGGCCGTATTACCTGGCCGAGAGACTTGCGACGCTCCCCTCTCTCGCTTTTTTGATACTCCCAGTGCTGCTCGACAAATTAATTTCACTTGTGTGTTCCGTGCATGTGCACCTTTCACATCGTTCGAAAAAGTACTTTACGGCTTGATCGATATTCCTGGTGAAAAATTGATGCTAGTTAGCAGGATTGATGTGCTCTCGGAAGAAAACTTTCTTTCATGCGAACACGCTTATGCCGAATGGTTGTTTACATGAGCAATGCAAACATATTGATCGACAAAATTTCATGCATGAACAAAAAGTTATTTTATGCTTCTCGGAATCGCGAGCTTGGTTTTTCACGGCACGCTCTGAAATTGCTATTGGCACCTTGATTTCTGGGCGCAGTTCGGCTCAGTGGGGGCATTTTGCTGGGACCTATCGGTCACTGCCGATGCCTACACTGGGCTCACGCTTGACAAGATTCTACAGGTCTTACCAAGGTGAAAAGTGTTATTCAGCAGGAACTAGTAAAAGAAACCAGCGAAAGTGCGAAATGCCCCTCCCTGGCCGAACAGGGTCCATTTCGCTACTCGGCTCAAGGTTTGCCAGAGCCTGTGGTTGGAGATCCTCAGCCAGCTCTGGAAGATCCATCCTAAAAACACAAACAAATGTAAGTCTAAGTAGTTAGGTCCCGTTGTTCAGCAGGGTGTAGTTGTTCAGACAAAGAAAAAAACAGTCAAAACCTTCGAGAAAGTTCCGGTGAAGTCCTTCATGAGAACCGATTCTCGCTATTTCACGAAAGAAGCATCAGGCGAGAAAACTTTGCAAGCGTGGCCGAGAGATCAGAGACAAAAAACTGAAAATCAAAATCATACAGCTGTGGTGGCCTACTCCGACATAAACTCGAAGCCTTTCTTGGCTGGGTGGGGTCCTCGGGTGGTAGGCGGGGTTACTATGGCGATTGATGGCTTTAGCGCCATGGCCACTCACATTTAAGCGGCAAAAGTGGTGCGACTTCTGCTATTGCGTAGTAGACCACCTGGTACAGGGAAGGGAGCATTTCAATCAAGTAATCGTACTATGTCTCTATGACAGGGCACGTTCTGCCGTTGGAGTAAATTTTTGCAAAAATGCGACTTCATTTAGAATTCGTCCTCTGATGCTACCCTCCCTCCCTTCGCCATCCTGCCTCCCTGTGATCTTCTGGAACTTTCCTAGCTTACTCACTTTTGGGGGTTCCTTCCGAAACGTCTTAGTGTCCCACTCACTTTCTCCTCCTCCCCCCCCCCTCACTCCTCAAAATATACGCCGTAGACTCCGTAGGGAGGGGCTATGTAGCTCACGTGAAACTGGAAAACCGAAGAAAATTAATGCCGATAACAATTTTCTCGACGGCGAATGCCCCTTCCCCCTCCATCCTTACCCTTCCATTCAGCAGCCATATATCCCCCTTGGGGAAGATCCCAATGCATGGCGTGCCCTGGCCCGTAAATTTACTTGTTTACGATCATGATTGTTTTGCGTGGGTTTCAAACTTGAAGTGATATTCCTACGGTTGTACTCGTCATATGATGGTGCACGTGCCACGCGATTTGTCAGGCGATTTAATCTGATGAAATTTGATCCGGCTAGAATCGACAGCGCTTTTTACCCAGTTTTTTCGCGAGAGGAGTAGATTTCGAGGAAAAACCTGATACACCGTATTTCTCGTGAACTGTGGATTGGATCAGCTTCCTAAGGAGCCAGTCAAAGCTATTTGGGTGATTGTGCTCCTGTGAACGTCCGAGGAGTTCTCTGGGCGTTCATTACCGTAATCCTAAGAAAACGCAATGGTTTTTTGGTTTTGCCGTGGTGTTTAGTGGAAAAGCTGTGCTTTGCAGTGCATATGTATGTGTTTATGTCTGTGATGTGTTGTGAAGAGCACGTTTTTTCTAATATTCGTGGAAATTCGCTGACGGCAGACGATGCCCCTCGAAGCCCCGCCCTCTGGGTTGCTCTCCAGGATCGGTCGGGTGGGCGCATGGGGCATCTCATGGTCGTCGCTCGGTGCCCTGCGGATGCCACGTCGCCGAGTCTCATTCCATCTGGACAACGACAAAAATTCCAGATCACATTCCCATCATGCTGATCTCGATAGTGTGGAAAAATTGGTGAACAGCTATTCATTAGAACGACAACGGACCAATCGTCGTAGTTATGATGGTTAGCTTTTCAGTTGTTTGTTGTTTGTTTTGTTTAACTTTTGTTTACAAACCTTAGTTTCTGTGGGGCGACACGGCCAAGGGGGGATGAGATGACGAGCAGGGTTTTTAAAAGTGTCATTGCGCAGAAATGGGATTCAGGGCACTTCCTGCCGTTGATTCGACCCCCTCTCCATCCTACCCATCATCTTCCTGGATTTTCTCAGCTTCCTACCGCTATTCCAGAGTTTTTTTTCAAGAAATTTCTGGTTTTCCTCCCTTCGTTAGGTGAAGGAGGGGAAGGGTAGGGGTTGTAGCGTATTATGTTTTGAAAAGCAAATACCTATTTAGCTACCAAATATGACCCCTTCTCGATGTGTACTCCTGACGTACGACGCGCCCTGAACCCCCTTCCACAACCTACCCACCACCATCTTACCAAATTCAACCGTTGAACGGAGTAGAAACATAGCGCCTGTGAAACGCGAAAAATCGAGAGAATGATTGTTCGGAAGAAGTTTCTGTCAAAAAATGCGACTTCCTACTCACAAATATGATCCCCCCCCCCCATGTGATTTGTATGATGGGCCTGAATGGGGCCACGGCGACCGAGCGAAACCCCATCCTCGCTCACAAATCTCCTCTATCTTGGAAACCCTCCCGCTTCCCAGAATCCCTCATGTTCCTTGTGGCAAACTTTATCTTTCACAATTCATGCTCCGAATGCACCCCCTTAGCCAACTTGGCTCTTTCTATATTTTGAGTTAAAGCGCTTGGGAGTGAGAGAAACCATGAGTAGAGAGGTTTATGAGAATTTGCCCAAATTCGAGATCTTAGTCGACCCCCTGGGGCCACACCGTCGCCACCTCCTGTGCCCTCAATCGAGCGATCGTCTACGATGATATCAGCCCCCCCCGCTCCCTCAGCCCTCCTGGGATTCCCACTTTCCATCATATCCTGTCATGCATTGACCTTGCATGAGGAAGATGTGCAAAGAGCAGAGGCTGCTGGCCCGCAAAAAAAAATTCAGCAACAGGTGGTTCCTAGTCTCAGTAACCCTGCGCTGAACATGCAGTCTTTCGCAGACCGATTGATTGACAGCTAAAAAGGTTTCAAGAAACGCGTTGGCCAATTGTTCTGTCAGTCCAAGAACCCCCTCCGTATCGATCGTAGCCCATTTTGTTTCGGGTCCTGGGCCCTAAAGCCCAGGTAGGTGACAGCCATAAATCGTTGTAAACCTTGTAAACCTCGAGTTGAAGCGAGGTAAGCAAACGATGCAGAACCCATTTGTTATCGATTTGATGGCATGGAAATCTTAAACCAGCTGAACAAGCAGCAATTCATGAATAGAGAGCTGTCGAGCTGCCCAGAAAAAAACCCAGTACTCAAACATATACAGCTGTCTTGTGACGAAAGCCGTCGAAGGGTCACGTAGGAAGCTTTTCCGTTGGGTTGAACAGCAATTCTGTTCAGGGTAGGGTTTGTAGTTTTCCTGAACAAAGGGGGTCGTCTTCAAGGCATTGTGGATTGTATTCTTTTCGTGGAGAGCGTCTGAAAATTGGAAACTAGGAAGAAATAAGTAGATTCCGTGGCGCTAATAAAGGCTCTTGGGAGGGGCTCAGAAGGGCCACTTTCCCGAAATGGATTGATTTCATCCGAATAGAAGTACGGTATCTCAGAATTGTTCACTCGTCCATGAGTTCCCTAATCCTTTGGGTCTTGTCAAACAGAACACCTAGTACATTGGGGCTCTTCAGCGAAGGTCGAGAGGGGTCGTATTTGGTCGGTGGAATAGTAGGATCGTATTTGCACCTGGGAGAAGTGTTTTTAGTTGAATTTTCTTGGTCTTGATTTTTCCCGTTTCACTGGCGCTATGGCGCCCACCCCGCTTCCGCCTGAGGCTAGCTTTTTTATTTCGAAAAACTGAAGAACCGGAGACTTCCCCGGAAAAATGGTTTGGGATGGGGAGAGGGTCGTACCAGAGGAGGATATTTTGAGAGGAGGGATCGTATTTTGGAAAAGTTATCCCCAGCTGCAAGAAGCGCCCTGAGTGGAAGTTTAATCCGAGAAGAAGTACACCATTCATTCAGACATCCTGGAGCTTCTCCCCTTGAATGCCTCTACTCCAAGGTAATTAGCCCCAACTTCTTCACCATTTTTGGAGTCATGTATGCAATCTCTTCCTCCAGGTTGAAGTGGGTCATATTTGAAGCAGCGAGAGGGGGGGGGGGAGGGATGAACAACCGTTCTAGATCGTCATGATCATCCCTGAACCAAGCTACCACATGAATAGAGGATAACTCGACTTCTTAGTAGAGTTCCAGTAGGCTAGCGAATTCGGCACCCGGAAGCTGAGTGAAAGGCAAGCTCGGCCAGATTTATGGTGCCGATGATCTATGGGCGCATTGGTGGGAAATGGTCCCTCGTGTGAGCTGAAAGACGTATGGCCTCATGAAATTGAAAGCCGATTGCATGATGGATTTATTATGAGGCAGATAGCAGGATTCTGGTCCTTCGCTAGTTATCAGCATTGTGGTGGTTATTGAAGAAACCACGGGGTAGATTTCCTGAGGTTTACTCCTCCCTCCCCTCGAGATTTGAGCAATCCTATGTGGTTCCAAAACTTCGTTTATATTTTCTCATCGCGTCTATTGGCCCAGCAGTGGAAGGGAGAAGCGCAGGGAAGAGGGAAGCGAGAAGAAAAGGAGGAAAAGAAGGAAGAGGACGGAAAAAGGAAAGAGGATATAAGTTTCGCGGCTGACAAGTATCCTGAGACACAGAGACAGAGAAGCGTAGTGCCTTCCTCGGATGTTTGAGAGGAAGAACATGCCAATGCACGGTGGCACTGTCTCCGCCCATGCGATCATGGTGGAATGTGCCTTTAAAGGGTTTTCAGTCCAATCGTGATAAAACCCGTTCAAAGCATTTGTTTTTGACTTTTCCATAGGCAGCAGTGTGTCTGCTTGCCTCAGTGGGTCGGTCTTCTTGCCCCTATAACAGTCCACCATCTTTTCCTACCAAAACCTGTGGTTTGTCCCTCGAAGCTGGGCAAATACTTGGGGATTTTGTAAGGCTGTGGGCTTCGGGATTTCCTGTAAGATTGATATGCAAAGTGGTTCATTCACGATTGCAAATGGGGTGATGGAGGGGGTTTCAGAGCATTTTGGAGGGGATTTCTCTTGGGGTGCCGTTGATTTAAAATATGAAGTGCCTTGAAAAGGCTTCAAAATAGTGTGCATTTTTGTTGGACACCCATCTGGTAGGTTTCTGGGCGGGGAGTTACTGCTGCAGCGTTTCACTGTTTACTCTACTAAAGGAGTCCGTTACCGATTGACTGACTCGCCTGAGACGAAAGGTCTAGTCGATTCTGGTGGAAGTTGATCACAGCTCTGGTCATCATTAGGATGTGTGAGGTGGCGGTCAAAACGACCAACCCCTTCCCCCTCCCAAAAAAAGGAGAATCTCGGTACGATTCTCTTCATATGGGCAGAGCATCGAATGGAGGAGTATCAGTACGCCTTCGCGATGTAAGAGCACATTCGCCGTGGTTGTGTGGGCAGCACGGGTCCGGCCGCTATGCTTCGTTCGTGCCCCTTCTCTCTTAAGGGCTGAAGAAGAGACGTGGATATTCCTCGCAATTTCAGGGGTAAGGCACATATGAATGGCAAACACAGTTAGCGGGGCTCCACATGGTCTACCCCTTGTTTCTGCTAGCTTCTGAAGTGGTTAGGATGGCCACAGCCAGACCGATTTAGGGGTGTCATAGGACTGGGCCCCATAGGCTGGATATTTTGCACTTTTTTTATTTGTTTGGCGTGTTTTGAAATTTAACTTTTATCATTTTGAATAGTTTTTTGTTGGTCTGTTGTGTGTGGTGAGCGCTGTTCTCATGTCAGATGTGGTCGATAGTGGAGTGCCAAGTCGATCGCCTATCGGAAATCGTCCTTCAGTCCAAAGCCTGTTC
>MU948652.1:0-14803 GCA_036418165.1 Cooperia oncophora
AACGATGTGCCGTGTTCCGGCAGCCTTGTTCTACCAATGGCACCAATGGCGATCGGTTAGCGATCGATTCGGAGATCAAACAACCAATGATGGGAACGCCCCGCTGGGCTCATTCCTTCTGTCATAAAACCTCCCTACTGGTTACTATCTACAATATCAACTGCAAACGTGGAAAACACAACTTCGAGCGACAGCAACCTTGAGACAACATCAAAAACTGTCGCTAACAAAAACAGAAGTGCTTAGTGCTGCCAAAGTTGACTCGATACCGTCCAGTCTACGAGATGCACTCGTGCCGTTCCTTGGAAAACGAGATCGAACTCCATGCATTGAGCAACCAGAATCCTCTTCAAACGCGACATTTGATAAAAACTAACAAGGAGTAATTATCGAATGAAACCAAATTTGATAAGCAAGAGCTTTCCTCTTTTCAAAAGAAGCACTGGCCTCCCTTTGCAGGCCCACTCACTAATTGAAGAATTTCTCGGAATTCTTGTGAAATTTTCCGAGCCACTCGAAAAATTCACTGTTTCGACACCACTGCAAACAACATTTCGAAGACTTCAGAAATTCTTCCTGAGCACAGCCTCTCATCAAATTGAAGAGTATTCGGGTACGCCATGCATTCTACTTCCACAGAGAACTGGTGGAAATTTTCAACATCTCCGTTCTGCTTACTCTTCTGATGAGGTGTGCTTCGAGCATTTGGAAACGCCGAAAGATTTGATATTTCTGCTTGCTCGTTGTTCACTGGAGACTCACCCCTGCGTGTACGACCTCCCCCCACACCAGGGCACATTATTGGTTGGGGATTTGGGTTGAGTCCGTACGACTCCTCTGATGGGTGGCTTGATACACCTACCTTCCTAGTTCCCCCTCAACGGAAAAAACCGCGAGGTAATTTTGAATCTCATCCTAACTACCTTTCTCTTACATTTTCCCGAATTCCCACCACTTCTTCCCGTTTTTCCGCAATTTTGTGAAATTTTCCTCCTTGTTCCCCTTAATTTTGCTGTTGAGCGGGAGAACGGGAAAGAGGAAGAACCGCACAACCGGGAAAAACTTTTTCCGACGCCGCAACTTCTTCTCAGAAGGCAAAAACGATTCCCTCTCTCTCAACAACCAGCAAGTAGGACCCTCTCCCCCCTCTCCTTTACAGCGTCCGTGAAGCAAGTAAAATCAGCTATTAAAAACAACATTTCAGACCAAATACGACACCCCTCCCCAGCGACCAAACATGTCCTCCCCACCCTGTTGAGGATCGCCGACGATGGTCTGCCCTGCCCCACAGCTAGTAAGCCAATACTACCACCACTGGGAATTCTCAAACAATGAAGTGATTTGGTTCCTACTGTAGTAAAGGGCATGCAAGCAAACAATAATGGCGATTATTTCAATTATTTGGCGGCTTATATTCAGCACCTTGATTTTCAAACTCATCACTGATCTGCAATTGGGACTTTGAACTTATCATTTGTATCTTGGCAACATGTAATACTGAATGGGCGGCTAAGCGGAAGGGGACGGTATACTGACACAGGACGTCGCTTAACACTCAGAGGGTCAAAGCCCACTTCGATTCCTGCCCGGGACGACCACACTTTCCATTCCAATCTTCGAGCTTGCAAACTGGTGCTGGGGTTGCTAAAAACAGAGCTACCTCTTCTCACCCCCTACCCCAGTCATTTCTCTGCATTTTGGTTGGAATAATAATTTTTCATTGTAGATGATTCCTTCGTCTGGCAGAATAAAGACACCAACTTACACGTGGCTGGCCGCGTACGTCATTGTATAGGCTACACCACACTCATGCCACTACGATTCTAAATGGAAGTAGAACGCATGGCGTATGCCATAAATGTTCGGTGAAAAAGCCCTGTTCACACTACGAAATATAGAAATGAAGTGAAAAGAAGAATTCACTAATAAATAATGGTATTATCAATGAGCACCGAAAATCGAAAGTCAAGATAAAGTGGAAAGAATGCCTGTCACGAAAAGTTGAGGAATTCCGTTTTTTTTTTTTTGCAACAAGGAAATCGAGCGCCTTAGATTCAGGGAACTTGTCGATTCATCGCAGTAGACTTCACAATATATACTCAAAAATTTGTTTTCGCATATTCAGGCTTTCTTTAAGGCGCACAGCTGACAATCATCTATGCAGCTTGCACACTAATGTTGTTCACTGTCAATCAGCTGGTGGCTTTGTCATAGTGTTAGAAGGGACCTGCAACGCTGTAATTGATTGAGTAAACACTTCTAGGGGTAAACGTGTCATAATACTCCTTCCACCACGTATTCAATACTAGGCGTATATTAGAGACACACTCCGTGATAGGAAGTCGTTGGTATTGGGACCCAGTCATGAAATTGTAAGAACTAGTTCACTCATGGCAAGGAAAGTAGCAGAATAAACCGTCGAAGGCGTCTCAAATAAAGTCCTGCTTGATTTCCGGCATTGCTGAGTAGAGACGCAGAGACGCTCACGCTAAACAGCAGCGTGGGCGAGAGTAGCAGACAAAAGGGAGGAAAATGAATGGCAACTTTTGTTACCCTGCAGTCCTACTTCAGTCGATACATGAAATGGGCGGGATCTTTGAAAAAAATCGTGGCAAACCATCTCTGTTTAATAGAGCGGGGGTCGTTTTTGACCGCTGTAGATTTGGGCCTTCTACGCGGAAAATTATTGACGTGTTGTTGACTGGTTCAGCAGAACACATATAAATCCAAACCCCATCGCCTTCGCACTTGCACTCAGACGGCCACGGGAGAGACCTCGTTTGTCGGGCGCGGCGTCGCTCGCCACGCCCACCTGCGCGGCGTGGTTTTGGGTAGGTTAGGACTCCCGAGAGGTACGCTGCCATGTCCGCCTCGGCTCGCGCGCAGGCGATTGCCAACTGGATTTTAAGAGAGCACATTGGTCGTGACGATTAAGATCGCCCGGTCCTTCACATATCTGGCATCAGGCGACCTGCTTGGGATTTATCAAACCCAGAATATTTCACGGGACGACGAGTTATTTTGAATGGCCAGGCTGTAGACTTATTCGAATGCGATTGCTGTTTTCTTCAATAGGACCTACTTTAACTCGCTGTCGTCCAGATGCTTAATACCTTAACAGATATCTTAACAATTGAGGCAAAAAGAAGCTTCACTTTGAAAAGAATTTTCGTAGATTGGCTGAATGTATTTCTCTCTAAGTATTATTTCTATGTATAAGCGTTGTTTTATACTAGTAGTTGAATATCGGGCCCATTCCTTTCATAGCCTTCACACCTGCAAGTTACTAAGCTAGACGGCTGGAATCTACATGATAACTATTGCAAATTGGCAAAAAGTACACTAGCCGAAGCATCACGCGAGTTAGCCACCTCCGCCAGGCTGATGGCAAAAGCTGACCTTCTCGTGAGCTTAACCGTTTCGCCCAGCGCGGCACATTACGATAGTCTTGTCACACACACCCTACCAGGTAGTTACACAGTGGAATTAGTTTGAATGCTTCTTGGGATGGAGGTCGAACTACCTCTACAACCGAGCTTTCAGACAAATCCGCCGCATAGAAAAAGTCGGTCAAAATCTGGCTTGTTTTTGGGAGATTGGGGTAGTAATAGTTGGTGATATGGGGCTGTTTTATTTTCCAACGATGCGAATGAATCGTCGTTGTCAAGGACCTGAAATCGCTGGAAAAGGGTTCTGTTTGCAATCTCGGTCAAGACCGTTTCCGCTCCTGCCCAGTCGCAATAGTCACCGGATCTCGAGCGAAAATTGTAGTTCCGATAGCCGGCTAAGCTAACAGTTAATCGGAGCTTGTCAAAACGTCGGGCAATTTACGGCTCTATATCAACCATAACAACACATAAATCAACACAATCTTGATGCCACGATTCCAAGAAGATCGAATTTGGAGCTATTACGCAATATTCAATATCATCGTCTAAACTAAGCTAAGTACGAGTGGCTATATACGATGGATTACAGTGCATGTGCCAGGTACGTTTGCTGGGGAAGCACCTCACAAGGCATCAAGAGGGTGCAAGCAACGAGGACCGTCAAACGGAGGCAGCTGAATGGTCACGATCTGAGCCCATGCTTTGGTTCGTACCCAACGATACGAATATTGGCCGTCCTCAATTTTCAATATGAACTCAGGGACCACCTAACAGCTTGACGGTACCTGGAAGGGACCACCTTTAAGGTTATTGGTACATGAGCTCATGACTAGTCCATGGATGGCACGACTTAGTCCAGGAATGTAATCGGAATTTCCCGGGGAAGGAAGTGTGCTCTAACTTAAAGGACTGGACTCGAGTTGGGAACCAGTCATGTGTAAAGTGAAACAGATGTAGTAGCCTACTACAAGCAATTGGCACAGCTCTCCTTTCCTTTCTCCTTTGATCTTTTATCGACGTACCCCTCGTCATTTTACAATATCGACGCTGTCTACCAGCACTGCGCTTTTATAGGCACCGGCTGTGGGCGGGGAGAGAGAGGAATGTGGATGGGTGAGAGAGAACGAGAGCGCAGAGAAGGCGCTGCGTGCGCGGAGCGGTCACTTTGGCGCATACAAACGCCTTGAGTGATATTATAAATTTTTTTAATGTAGCTGAATCACTGTTTGACGGCACACTATCTAGAAACGGCCCACTATAAAGTCCTTTGAATGGGAATTTTGATATTTGATGCTTTGATGATGAAACATTACAAAAGCTTGCCTTTTTGAATTTTTTACCGATTTCCTCTTTAGCATCGTATTAGCTGATCATTTTTTTCTTGTGAGTCCTAGTGAATCGAAGGTTGTGAACGAGACTATCTCTAAGAGAATCATGTGGCGGAATAGTGACATAGCTGTTAAGAACCTTAGATAAGTCAACAAGTAGTAATTATTCGTTACCGTTAATTATTATTACCGTCAGATATACCCGTCCTTGGACACAGAAAATACTATTGAGTTAACTATCCAATTGCCCCGGCTTTCTGAGCAGTTTTGATATTAGCGCTTGAATGCGTACAAATGTCAATGTCTGCACCCTCCCACGCTACAGTAAGTCCTCCCTTCAGCGGGCTCTGCACTGGCAGAGCGCGGACGGCCAGAGTGCAGTCCAGCTGTTGTTATCTCTCAACGTGCTCCCTCCCCACCCATCCTTGCGCTCTTGAAATAAATTCATTCAAATTTCCATAAATTGACCGAGCTCAGATTCACGGAACTATCGGGTTGAAGCAGTTACAAGTATAACAACCTTGCTCTACATGTTATACAAGCGCAAAATGACACACAGAAACCTCCTCGTCTAGCCATGCGTAAAAACGACCACAATCTCGTGAGTTCATTGCCTAATCTCATGAGATAACGAGAAGAACTGCTCTGCTCCAGACGGTAATGTAGCCAGGGACCATGCAACTATAGAGTCAAACCACCTTCAAGGACACCTTCCCCAACAGTACGGGATAAACGAATGGCCAGCAAATGCTCGAACGGTACAAACTTCCCTTCTTCTCTTAGTTGAGGTCTTATCGCAGTTTCCTCCAACTTACACGTCCGCCCGATAAAACGTAGAACGCGCCCACACCACCTCTTATAATCGCCTGGCCGGTGGGCGGAGCTTCAGCAACCGTGGATGGACGAGAGTTAAGGAAAGCGCAAGAGAAGGCATAGCGTGTACAGTCGTCATCCTTGCACTTGATAGGGGCGTGTCGGCGAGAAGGAGCGTGCACACTGTTTGAAGCCTTCTCAGCCTTTTCGTTGAAACGCGTATGCGACAAAAAGTGATAGAAAACGAGTAACACGAAGGATATAATACAGTAATGTCACTTCCTGGTTCAACGATTGGTGCAGTACGGGTGCGGGCGACCGCGCCGCACGCAGCCGCACTGACATTGACTATCAAGTGCAAGGATGACGACTGTACACGAAAACTCTCACCTCAACTTAACGCCTCGAAGATTTTGAATATTTTTCGTATTTTTTTACCAGGTAGAACGTGAGGCTACAACTCTGTGTGCTCCTCACAGCAATCAGAAAGCCATCCATAAAGAGCGAATGGAAAGAGAGGTAACTCCCAACTATCACACTCGAATTTACAGCTTAAGTTGGCCATGGATGTTAATGGATATTGACGAGTGTATGACGGCACCCTAAGCAAATACATTTCATTTCAGAAATTCTGGATTTGACTCCAGCTAAAATAACAAGCTAAAACAAAATAACTGGAACGAATTAACGATGTAAGGGGAAGAACTATGTACCTCAGAGGAGCTCTCAGTTCCCACTCTTCCACCGTCACGCGGTCCAGGTAGTCCTTTTACTGTGCTTCAGGAGGCACCACTGTTACGTTCGTTGTTTGTTCGTTGTTGTATGCAATTTGACATGCTAGGGTGTTCTGCTTTGGAGAGAAGCAGTTTGTTGGCTAACCATCTGCTATTAACGTTCCCCTTGTGACATTTGACTGGGGTGACTGGAGCAAGAACCCAGTCCATTCAAAGCAGAGCTGCGGCGTGTCGACTCTCTCTGAGTCTGTCAACTATGTAGGAATGTGTGCGGTACCAATGCAGCCACCCGCTTGCACCACCTTTCCCGCTCCTTCGCCGGGTTACGTGACAACTAACATTTTGGCGGGATCCTGCCGCGATAGACCAGAGCGCAGAGCAATAAAGCACTGCGACTGCCAAGGCATCGTGAGGTACAAAAAACATGACGCGAGCCAGGAGAAGACTTTTTCGGAGGGAATGGGCACATGAGTGAGCAGGACTGTATGTGAAAGATCAGAGTGGTCACAAAGCGCCATTCAGGCAAGAGAGCGCAGAAAAAAAAACAGAATTGACGCCAAGGAATGAGCTCTAATTATCCGTGGACCCCTTTGCCGTGCTCACCGTACGTGCCGCTTCTCTGCTTTTTTGAGTGAGCTGTACTTTCTTCTGAAGACTCCGCAGTTAGCGAGACATTCAGGTTGGGATATTTTTTGGGCCAATTTGGAGCCGCTCGAGAACCCTGTTCCCTCTGTACCATTGCAGGTGAAGGTATTCAGAGACTCTAAGAAAGGGAGTGGTCCGATCAGCGTTGACTGGCCTCACCCCGGAAAGCGCCATGCGTCAGGTTCCCACGCAGATGATGAGAGATGTTGGTAGGATGTAACTTCTACGTAATGTCCGTCTATGCAAGCAGATGTGTTTATTGGCTCAGGAAAGGATTATGATCACGAAGAAAGACGTCTTTCGGCCGCTTTTTTCATTATCTAGGTACTTACGAATGTATGCGAACAAAATTTCTACTGTAAGTTGATTACTTTACCATTTTGTAATGTTTTCCACACGTCCGATTCCCTTACAATTTCCTCTTCCCACTTGGCGATGCTGACACCTCTGCACTGTTTGCTATTTAGGGACCCTTCGCTTACGAGTCCCCATCCCCACCATAAGGCGGTCAGATACCACCCTCTCATTGGAAAGTCCCTATCGACGTGCGCCTTGTCTCCAACTCCGGCACCTTTACTTCTCTTTCGCCTGGAGCTTCAACGCTCTAGCAGCTAAGTTCCATGTTGCCCTCAGATATGGACAGTGCAGTAGATATCGCCGCAATCAGTCGGGGAGGAGCGGAATGATCCCACCCGATGCACTACCATTGGCCCTTTTTCTTTGAGTCGATTACTAGAACGTCACTTTTGGTTGAAAAAGCAGCCCGAGAGCGGGTTCATTCCGCTCTTGCTGATCCCTCCCCGTCTGATTACGGCGACATCACCAATACATAAGTTTCGAGAAGTAGACAAAGTTGCAGTTTGAAAACCTTACAAATAAGAACATCAAGTTAGTGGTCGCGTTCAGGATAGTCAAAAATGCTTTCTGTTGTTGTCTTCTGTGTTGGAATATCGTATCTAATAAAGACGCAGTTTATCGTAAAAATTGAAATAAGCGATACAGGAAATAAAACGTAGGCTCTGAGTTCAATATAATATGACGATGTAACAAATACCAAGAACAATGTGTGTGGGCAAGAGCACTAAAAAGTCCAATTCGCTTAGTGTTAGTGTCTTCCTATGAAAATCTTCATAAATTTGTTATTGAAGCAAAGTCAAAGCACGTGTTACATTTATTACAACATACACCAGCACTAAAAAATATCGTTCGGATTACCTCAGTAGAAATCTAGGTGACTGGTATGGTTTGACTTGTGAATAGTAACTAATAAGGAAATCTTTTGTTTGCTTCTCGTTGAATGAACCGTTCGTCGTGCAATTTGGGCAAAGGAATGAACCTGGGAATTGTACTTTCGGAAATTGAGGATCTTCAGTGTCACGTCCTTGTAGTCGAGCATTTACTATGTTGTGAGCTTTCCATAAGTACAAAAATACATCTTCCGGCTTGTGAACCTGTAAAAGTAGCTCGCTAGTGATTATAGCCACGCATGTTTATTCATCTCTATCTTTTGCCACAAAGTTCCCCATTCCATGTCGCGGAAGTCTTGTTCGCAGCGGATGAGGGGGCGTGTTAATGAGGCTGGGTTTGGCGCCCTGCCAGCCCATTCTCCCCCAGTTGGTGAAGGGGGTAAGCCACAAATTAGTGGAGAATGACTGGCACAAGTGACATAATACAGTCTTGTCGCTTGCCAAAAGAAAAAAAAGCGGAAAGAAACGAAGAAGCGCCGCGCTAATCCAGTCCCTGACCATCATCCGCGGCAAACAAGACTGTCTAAAGTAGGGTAAATTTATGGATAGGTGGGGCATAGAACGAAGTCTATGGAGCAGACCTGTGCCAAACTGAAACCACACTGCAAGAGAAGGCGGGGGTTATCCCTCTTTTTTTACAGGCTTTTTTGATACAGCACATATAGGAAGCAGTAGCGGGTAAGGGTACAAAACGACAGCGCAACTCGTTTTGGAACTTCTCCAGTATGCTTGAAGTATTGCAAACAATAATTTCCAACGTAAAACTATGCCAGAAGGCAACTTTACCTACCTGAGCTTCGATCGGGAATGAAGACGTGGTCATTTTGTGGAAGTGGTCACGACAATGTAAGCAGCCAAAGAATGAAGTCACCCATGCACGAATCGCTTGCAATGGCTCAAGCGGCTTGAAATCAGCTACTGAAACCGATTAGAGCTTGTCTTGCATAAAAAAGTCCCGAATAACGATAAACGACAAAAATAAGCGAGTCAAGTATTTCCATCCTTTTCCCCCATCAAGAACAACGGACACATTCGCCAAAAATGGAAGCGGATGGCCCATATTTTAGTGAAAAGAAGATACTGTTGTATCTGTGAAGTATGCCATCAGAGGAACGAAGTGCAGTGGAGCATTATAGGACGTCAGTTTAATGTAGAATCAACAGAGATGCGAGAGTCAACAGCACCAGGATGCGGTGATCGTCAAGTGGGCGGGGAGCACGCGGCTGAGGTGGAGACACTCTATGTCTCGAGCTCCTGCCCCCTCCCCCGCCAGGCACTTTCACGTAAAACTGCCCCACTTATATACTAGAAATCCCTGAGATGAGGTAGGCGTGGCTGCGTACTTCAAACTAAACGTCCGTGTGGCTCATGCGTTTAGAGACGGCTACCTTTCATTCGACCCAGATGTGGTCACGTATCTGTCAACAGGAGAACAAATGGCGGTTGTCTCCAAATTGAAGCATCTGACGAGCTAACCAGATTGCTGCAGCCGTGTTGCGAATGCCACGCCTACCCCGTATCAGGATAAAGAGTATATGCTGATCGCCCAGGAGGCTTTGCTTAATGCAGGAAGCTCTGCCTTTTCAGGTTATCGTACATTTGAGTTGCTTCTGCCTCGCCGTGAGTAGTATCAAACTCACAGTGCTTTCAGCTTGCTTTGCTAAGCCAGAAACGGTGAGTGCAGATGTAGGGCCAAACCATAGACCCAAGCTTCCACGGAATTGGCCGCTTGATCCACGGCAGTGATCCCAGTCTGAGTTAATCGCAAACGGATTACCAGCCGCTTCCTGAAAACAAATTTAACACGACTAATGTCGACTGAGTTCAAACTATGTCTTAGTTCTGCATGTGCGGGAACCTAAATCTGTCCATGTACAGTAATCTCATCGTGCCTAGCCTGTTCATGATCCAACAATCCCTATTTGAATGAGAAAACTTTTTGCTTACCTCTGCTGCAACAAATTCCTTTTGCCAGTCTTCCGTTGAAATCGCGCTGTCCAGTCCCTTGATTCTCGATGAAATCTCTCAGTCGAGCAAATACTTTGACAGCTCTTGTGGAACGATCCAATAAAGTCTACAAAAGTCCGCATCAAAATATCGATAAAATGCTCGAAGTTAATCTCAAATACTAAATAAAATATAGAAAGAGATAGAAACGGAAACGAGATCACTGTTGGGCACCAAAATGTAAAGTAGTAATTTGCCCGCTAGGCAGCGTTCAGACTTCGCGACGGCAGCGCTTCGGTCGCGCGTTCGACGCGATCACGCAGTTGAAAGCATGCGCATCGATCGCGTCGAACGCGCGACTGAACCGTCGCGAAGTCTGAACGTTGCTTAATGAATGACGGCGATACGTCAACTAACACTATTGCCATAGGTGGTTGTGACGGGGAAGTGGTCGGCAAGCAGACTGACGAAACCATGAAGAGCTGTTAGATTAGTACCGATCAATGGCCCACCACTTCGAGAACTTTCACGGAATAAAGCGTAACGCATTGCCTTCAACATGTCCACCTCAGAGACATAGAAGAGCGAACGGCATCTGCAATTTTACACATTTGAATCATTATCAACTGGTAAATCTGGCGGGAGAGAGCTGTGCCAGTTTCTTATGATTTCAGTTACGAAGGCTCAAAGGTGCATTTTGCCACAACAAATCGCGTCTACAGGGGGCACACACAGACGTGAAGGTGCTAGGTAACTCAGTTGTGAAGAGAGAAGCGGTAAAAACAGTTTAGAGCGTCCTAATAAAAAACCCTCAGTTTCGAGCAACATATGATATGCAAAGAAAAGAGGTAGCGCTTTCAGACGAGAAGCCAGACAAGTGAGAGGTCACATACAGTCTCGTTCGCCAGGGCGATGGGGCGTGTCAAGGGGCTAGATTCGAAGCGACGCCAGCTTGTTCTCTGCCAGTTGTGGAAGGTGGCAGACGACCACAACTCGCGGAAAGCTGGCTGGCGCCACTACGCCCCCCCCCCCCTGACACGCTCACTGCAGCAAGCGAACAAGTGTGAACAGAAGAGTTCCACGACATGAAAATGACGTATAAAACAGCCACCATGGCAATGTCTCTCAACACGATGGCTGAGTTCCCGCGCTTTCATCCCACTCTCTGAGTTTTTTCATGTCACAATAGATGAAACATTTCTGCAAATTGTAGACCCTGGTTGTCTACCGGCAGAGTGGACTGAACTATTCCACTAATCACTAACTGTGCCTTTAAATTTTACGAAAATTAATTCAAATTACGCAAAATTTCGAGGGTTTAGTTTTCGAAATTTCTCATTATTACAACGTTTGAGTAGAGAGTCAGTGAAGCTTAGTTCGAGCTTACTAAGAGCCGTGCCATATCGCCCAGCGTAAATTTCAGAACTCCAGGGCAGAAGAGCGCCGTTAGTGGGTTTTTGAAAGCCAAGACGATTATGGAGTTTCGAAGGTGCTCAGTGAAGAGCGATCGTTGTGGATCCTTTTTCCAGCTTCACCGATGGAGGTGCCAAGAGAAGGGCGAAATGTGTTTTATGTGGAAAGTTTTAGGTTTTGATCTACCACTATGACTCGCTACTGCGTGGAAGAGGCGGGGGAAGAACATTGAAGAAAATATAGGGTCGGTCAGTATAGTACGCGGTTTTTTTCCCTTTTGAAATAATCGGCGCTGAATAAGAAGAAAAAATTTCTGACGCGATTCCGCCGTTTTTTTGCAGAGAATTTCTTAGCCAGCGCTCACGGCAGTCTTCTTAGTTTTCTTTAGTGCCTCTTCCAGCTAATATTTATTGCCCAAAAACTGAGGTCAGATCAACGAAATCGAGTCAATTTTCGACACGCCTCTATTCATACTCTAATAAAAAAAGCTAAAAAAACACGGGCCCAGCTGCTAATATATTGACTGAGAGGAAAATAACCCCCCCACCCCTCCCCCCCCCCCCCCCCCCCCCCCCGCCTCCCTCTCTAAGATGCTAAGTAACAGCTTCAGGTTATTTCGAAGATTTCAGTATTCGACCTCACAGACAAGCATCGAACCTGATGCCCTATTCTGTCCAACTGAGAGCTTACGGGATTACCTTATTAACTGGGAATCATGACAAAAGATTGAGGGATCGTTAGATGTCACAGAATGCTTCCTTGCCAATTATCAAACCATCACCCTCAATTGATATAGACGTTCGAAAAATAAGTAAGGTAGGTTCTGCAGGCAGTCCCTCCCCAAGAGAGGGCCCCCCACGCGATCCTTTTACAGGGTCCGAATTCCTACCTCTTGATCGCTTTGACCAACTCCAAACTGTCCATAAGACGCATCTATATTCCACAAAGTTTGAGCTTCTTATGTAGATTGAGAGCCGAGATAAAATTTAAAAAGTAGTTGTCGAAAACTTACATTGAGTCGACCCGAATTTCCCTTTCAATGAAATAAAATCGACACAAGTCGAGAAATAGTAAGAAGGCAATTATACTATCTTATAGTGCGGAAAATTATCTATCAAACAGTGTAGAACATATTGAGAACAATTGCCACTTCCCATATAAAATGTTGTGAATATGAATGAAATATAAAATTATACAAAAAAACGTCATTACTTATGGGCCAACCTGATAGCACGTCTCTTCAATATGGAAACAACGCTCACATAACCCTTCTTTGATGGAAACCAAAACAGTCTCAGCAATCACGAACTAGAAGTCTTCCCGGATCAACCACACATAGAGGCACGTTCTACTTTTAGGGTGAATGAAACAAAAGAGTTGCCTGATCCGAAACCACAGAATTTGTGCGAATGTCACGGTTCAAGAGCCGGTTCATCCCACTTTCCCCCCCCCTCTTCTAGCCCTATATGGCCCCATTTCGGTAGACAAACTATCATACTCTATATATAAAGGAGAAGTTGTCTGTGTGTTTGTCGGACCAATAAGGAAAGTAGTGGGCGGTCCGCCGAGGCCAAGCACAAAAATCCTCAAAGGCCTAGAGGTGAGTAAAGGGATTGGAAAAAAGACGAAGGTGAGAAAGGGGTCGGCCATTGAAATAAGGCAGAGTCACACGCGGAGGGGAAGGTGTACAGCGACAGGGGCAGCGCTCGCTCCAGGAAATTCATCATGGTTCCGAAACACTTGGAAGCGCTCTAGAGAAAGGGGCAAACTTCCGTGAAGAAGATCCTGTGTACGCTGGATGTACTAGATGTCTGGCCAGGGCCCATCTACAGCAGGCGGAGCGTGTCCCTTAGCAATGTAAGCCATTGGGCCTCACAAAATTCTTTGGCTTTCTGGCAGATTGGTTGTATTAAACGAGCAGAGGCAGTGCCCGCACAGTGAGTTGAAATGCCACACAAGTGATAATGTCGTCACCAATCTTATTAAAGCATGCTGTCTCTAATAACGCGATACCAGACCACTACACTACCTAATGCACACGATACCGGTCCTCTTACAACAGATTTTCAAAGCCTCAAGAGCGAATTTGTCCTAGAGCGTAAAATTCGCCACCGCCGCGTGAGGTGGAGGTGAGGGGGAATGGCGGTGGCGCCATCGTGGTAACATTCCGCTCCAAACATTCCTTATAGTGAATCTCCTTCTCACATCGCGGGGCGAGCTAGGGAAATTTGTCTACAATGTAGAGAATGTTAATAATATAAGACGTTGAGGCGGCCCCATGTCTAGCGGCGCGGGCATATGAGACTAGGATGAACGGTAAAGAGTTTGATAACAGTTGGTTTTCAAAAATTTCTCTTTTGACAGAACGGCGAATGCCGGGGCGCAGACTCTGGGCCGTAGAACGCGCGCGAAACTCTGGCCCGATACCCACTTCACACGCGGAAGGAGAAACGAATGAAATCAGTATATCAAAAAAAGTGGACAGGATGTAGTAGTGGTGTAGGTCCAGAAGTATTTACAAAAAAAACGGAAAAGTGAGAAACAGTGACGAAAACAGAATCTTACTTTTGTGGGTCAGCATCACATGGATTCGTTTTGTTTTTTCGGCTATGATAATGTGCTGAAGGCAGAGCTGTTTCGGCCCCACCAGATAAGAATCCTTCGAGTTCTGCTAGTAGAAGACGACGAAGCCTGGTAAAATCGGGATTACTAACTGTGAGGACGTAAGCCTTCTCAATTACGTCAACAAGCACAGAATGACTCTTTTCAAAACAACTCTACTCGCACAGCGTCCTGAGTTATTCATAAAAAAAACTGCCTTGTTCGCTGCGGATGATGGGGCGTGTCAGTAGGGTTGGGTTGGCGTGCCGCCAACTCGTTCTCCACCAGTTGTTGAAGCGGCTAAGCGACAAGTAGGTGAAATGACTGATGCAAACGGTATGATACTGTCTTTGTCGCTTGTTCGCTTCAACAACTGAAATAAAGCAGGTTAGGGGCCGCGCCGAACCCATCCCTGCTGGCGCGCCCATCATCCGCAGAGAACAAGGCTATAATTATGAGCCAGCCCATCTAGGACACATCATCGCTGAGAATGTTCAACCAGGCAACGTGGTGGGGATGCGGGAAACTTTTCGGAAACGACTTTTCCTCTTTTCCTCCTACCCAGTACTGTGAGACCCCCAGTACGTCGAGCGGGGCACGAACGCAGATCTCCTTTCAACTAGGGAAAATCAACAGACAAAAAAGTCCTGATCAAAAGCGACCTCCCTCCCACACTTACCAGCCAC